>CANNZV010002822.1:0-83452 GCA_947561585.1 Caprella mutica
AAAGAGTCACTGTGATGATGTACTATCAGAGAAAAGAGTCACTATGATGATGTACTATCAGAGAAAAGAGTCACTGTGATGATGTACTATCAGAGAAAAGAGTCACTGTGATGATGTACTATCAGGGAAAAGAGTCACTGTGATGATGTACTATCAGAGAAAAGAGTCACTGTGATGATGTACTATCAGAGAAAAGAGTCACTGTGATGATGTACTATCAGAGAAAAGAGTCACTGTGATGATGTACTATCAGAGAAAAGAGTCACTGTGATGATGTACTATCAGAGAAAAGAGTCACTGTGATGATGTACTATCAGAGAAAAGAGTCACTATGATGATGTACTATCAGAGAAAAGAGTCACTGTGATGATGTACTATCAGAGAAAAGAGTCACTGTGATGATGTACTATCAGAGAAAAGAGTCACTGTGATGATGTACTATCAGAGAAAAGAGTCACTGTGATGATGTACTATCAGAGAAAAGTGTCACTGTGATGATGTACTATCAGAGAAAAGAGTCACTGTGATGATGTACTATCAGAGAAAAGAGTCACTGTGATGATGTACTATCAGAGAAAAGAGTCACTGTGATGATGTACTATCAGAGAAAAGAGTCACTGTGATGATGTACTATCAGAGAAAAGAGTCACTATGATGATGTACTATCAGAGAAAAGAGTCACTGTGATGATGTACTATCAGAGAAAAGAGTCACTGTGATGATGTACTATCAGAGAAAAGAGTCACTGTGATGATGTACTATCAGAGAAAAGAGTCACTGTGATGATGTACTATCAGAGAAAAGTGTCACTGTGATGATGTACTATCAGAGAAAAGAGTCACTGTGATGATGTACTATCAGAGAAAAGAGTCACTGTGATGATGTACTATCAGAGAAAAGAGTCACTATGATGATGTACTATCAGAGACACAAAACACAGTCCTCTTATTTTTTATTAATTTACAAATTTGTCATCGTGTAGCCACACCGATTTAAAAACATCTTCAAGCAAACGAAGTAATAAAAAAATTCATAAACTGGAAATCAGTGTGAAATGAATCATCACAAATGCCTATTTCTTTTTCTGTACCACATACGGTACACTGTGAGGTTAGCAGTCAGTAGCATTAAAAAAGTACCCATCCCTGCACTTAGGTTTCATTTACTATTCTGGTCTTTTTTATTCTATTTGTTTGTTGAAATCATCACTGCTATATGTAGAGTGTGAATTCACAATAGGTTTTAAGGAAAAAAACATTTAATATTCCTTCCAAAATGACGAAATAAATTGTTGATATGTGAATTCACTTCATTTATTTTATTAAATAAAGAAAGTTTTAATATATCTTTTTCCAAGAAGAATAAATATATTATAAGATAGCAATTCTAAAACTCAATCTCGTTTATTTTAAAGTTAATAAAAAATAAAAGCTTATTCGATATTTCATCATCCATGGATAAATATATATTTGCTATAACAATCTAAATATATATATATTCTATAATAAATGAATACTTTAATAAATATAAAAGAAAAAATAACAATGAGTAGCTACGGGTTACACTAACATTAATATTTTAAGGAATCATAATTTTTATTTTCGAGAACAATTAATAATTAAATTTAATCAATATATATGAATTGATAAAAAGAATTATCAATGGAATAACAATAGTTACTGTACCTGCTTAAAATAAAGTTATTATTTTTCAAATTATTTTATATCTGTAAAATTAAGATAAATTTAGAGTTATTGGACAGATTCTCATTTTCGATAATAAGAGAAAAAATATAAAAATAAATCGACAATTTAAATTACAATGTTAAATTAAATTGTTCTTTTTCGATAAGATTGAAAATGTTGAATTGTATTGTAACTCGGAATTATCCGTACAAGGAAATTATGTGAATTATAACAATAATCTTTTTCTATGTGTTTGATTATTCTCTTATCCCTTGATAGAAAGGAAATTATTGAAGTCTCCTCTCAATCTTCTATGGCCCCACCATAACTCTCTCTCAGTCTTCTATGGCCCCACCATAACTCCCTCTCAATCTTCTATGGCCCCACCATAACTCTCTCTCAATCTTCTATGGCCCCACCATAACTCTCTCTCAATCTTCTATGGCCCCACCATAACTCTCTCTCAATCTTCTATGGCCCCACCATAACTCTCTCTCAATCTTCTATGGCCCCACCATAACTCTTTCTTAGTCTTCTATGGCCCCACCATAACTCCCTCTCAATCTTCTATGGCCCCACCATAACTCCCTCTCAATCTTCTATGGCCCCACCATAACTCCCTCTCAATCTTCTATGGCCCCACCATAACTTTCTATTTATCTTCTAAGGCCCCACCATAACTCCCTCTCAATCTTCTATGGCCCCACCATAACTTTCTATTTATCTTCAATGTCCTCACTATAACTCTCTCTTAATCTTCTATGGCCCCACCATAACTCTCTCTTAGTCTTCTATGGCTCACCATAACTCCCTCTCAATCTTCTATGGCCCCACCATAACTCCCTCTCAATCTTCTATGGCCCCACCATAACTCCCTCTCAATCTTCTATGGCCCCACCATAACTCCCTCTCAATCTTCTATGGCCCCACCATAACTTTCTATTTATCTTCTATGGCCCCACCATAACTCCCTCTCAATCTTCTATGGCCCCACCATAACTCCCTCTCAATCTTCTATGGCCCCACCATAACTTTCTATTTATCTTCTATGTCCTCACTATAACTCTCTCTTAATCTTCTATGGCCCCACCATAACTCTCTCTCAGTCTTCTATGGCCCCACCATAACTCTCTCTCAATCTTCTATGGCCCCCCCACCCCGTAACTATACACACCCCTTTCCTTTCACTTTAATAATTACAAATCACGCTATTTCCATTACCATAATCAGTAGTATTTGATATTTATTCCATTGCCTCTATAGTGTTGGTGTGATAAAGATCATAAACAGCTAAGGAGCTTCCCAGGGGTATAAATACGACGTTTATTTTATTTATTTGCGGCAATATTGGCCGAAATAGCTGGGATAAATAATGCAATTTACCGGGTAACATGTTTCTACCTTATTAACAAGCTATAGGTAGCTTAGGCTTGGATATTAGCTAGCTTAGGTTCTTTTGCTCTGTTTATGAATGCATAAATTCATATCTATGCAATATTGAAATTAATTTATGTACAGCTATTACTAATGATAAATTTATGGGATTAATTAATTTGTATAATGCTTTAACCATTATACCATTTTGAAACATTTATATAAAATAATTGGAATATTAAATGTTAATCGCCTTAATATAGTTTGTCTTAACCCTATCTTCTATGGCCCCACCATAATTTCCCCTCCGAGTAACCTTTTGTGGGCCGTTCCTGGAGCGGTGAAAACAACGAATTTGGCCCCAGTTATATCAACGACGCCTACGCTCGGCTACCGCGTATGGTACCTCCTACCGATTTAGTCGGGACTATAACTTTTAGTAAATTTCAAATATTTCGAAACAACTCAAACTTAACCAGAAATGGCCTGGAAATTGGCACGCAATGTTCTTTTATAACGTATCAACTTATTATAACTTTTCAAGATAAAAATTATAAAATTTGTCCAAAACACCTATTTTTCGGTCCACCCTATAAAGCACATTCTTCAATTGAAAATATACTCCATGCATTTATTTTTTTAAACTGAAAAGTGAACACGTTACTTTCTAATTCGTAGAGCTTTCATCTCTCATTTTCCCGTTAGAATTCATTAAAAAGAATAAGATAAAACATATGTTCACATTTTTAACTATTAACACTTTCCCAAAATGGTTGCAAAGCCTTCAACTACAAAGTTGATTTGTAATCTATTTGGTCGTTTCATAAATTTCCATAAAAAAGGAAAAATTTTCAGGAGAAACTAAGCTGGATGAAATTATTGCTAAAATTTATTTATATAATGATACGATAGCGTGTGTGTTGCCTAAATTATAATATAGGGACATAAGAGGTCGGTCTAAAAAAAAGATTATGCAGAATGAGTAATAATTAAAATCATTTATAGAATGATTAATGATCAGTTACTAAAAAGAAACAAGGATTGTTAGGTGCAGCTCCACTTCATGAATAACTGACTTTTATAAAATCGAAAACTGCGCAATTTTATAATTCGAGCAATTATTTTGTTCATTCGAGCAATTTGATAATTCGAGCAATTGTTCATTCGAGCAATTGTTCGTTCGAGCAATTGTCTTTATAGCAATTGTTTTTCGAGCAATTGTCTTTCGAGCAATTGTTTTTCGAGCAATTGTTTTTCGAGCAATTGTTTTTCGAGCAATTGTCTTTCGAGCAATTGTTCATTCGAGCAATTGTTCGTTCGAGCAATTGTCTTTATAGCAATTGTTTTTCGAGCAATTGTCTTTCGAGCAATTGTTTTTCGAGCAATTGTTTTTCGAGCAATTGTTTTTCGAGCAATTGTTTTTCGAGCAATTGTCTTTCGAGCAATTGTTCATTCGAGCAATTGTTTTTTGAGCAATCGTGCAATTGTTTTCGAGCAATTTACCTATACCACTTGAGGCCTTACCATTCACTGTAATAAAATCTGTGCTCAGGCTGACTCGCCTTGTTTCTCAGTGTGTGCATAAAGACTAACAAGTATTACTATATGTTCTTTATTTCAGTTTCTAATGAGGACGCATCGCTTTATTTATTTTAGTGTGTTTGTAGGTAGAAAGTAAACCTCTGCCGAAATATAAACTTGAGACTCTATTTTGATGACAGAAACAAATTAGAAAAGTTTTAACTATCCCGACTGTAGCTTTGATTAGTATTCTGGTGGCTGTCGAGACAATTTTCTTCAAGTAAGGACCTGGTTTATTTACAGTATGTATCACGTTAAGAATATTACAGGGCATACCAAAGGGGGACCTACAAAAAGTCTACCCAACTTTGAATTAATAAAAATATTGTATTTATAGAAAGATATGAAATTGAGTTCAAGTAAAATTAAAAATTGGATACTTTTACATGTGTCCCTGCTTCCATTATCATTTAGATTGTCTTTTCACTTAGAAATAATATATTAAAAATAACATGTAATATACGTACCGAGGCTAATTTGGTTCTGTAAATGTTATTCTATTAATATATGTGTTTCTTCTATCTGTGTTGGATTTTTATTTCATTCCCTCTGACGATATAGACACATGACGATGGTTGAAGTGATACATTTAAAAAAAATCAGTTTTTTTCTTTTAAAAATACTATATTAATATTGGATTCAAAATTGGGTACACTTTCTTGTGGGTCACCCTGTATATTAGAAATAAAACAGAATGGCAACATATTAGAGCAGTCATAAATTTATATTTAATCTTGTTATTTGTTAATTTTTAACGAAGTTTGTTCATTTAATAAATAATTAATAAAAAAAGTATGCATCATTGCTGCAAGCTTGTTAAGAACTTTCATCTAGAAGTTTTAATTCCTTTTTTAATGATAGATTTCTGGTCTCAACAATCATAAGAGAAAAAAAAATTGGACCCCCTAATCATCTATGGCCCCACCAAAAGCTCTCCATTTTCAATCTTCTATGGCCCCACCATGCCTTTCTCTTTAAATCTCTTATGGCCCCACCATAATTCTACCCTCTTAATCTTCTATGGCCCCGCCATAACTCTCCCCTCTTAATCTTCTAAGGCCCCGCCATAACTCTCCCCTCTTAATCTTCTAAGGCCCCGCCATAACTCTCCCCTCTTAATCTTCTAAGGCCCCGCCATAACTCTCCCCTCTTAATCTTCTAAGGCCCCGCCATAACTCTCCCCTCTCAATCTTCTATGACCCCACCATAACTCTCTCTTAATCTTCTAAGGCCCCACCATAACTCTCATTCTACATTTTTCAATCATATTTCATACAATTCTTTTTCAAATAATTTTAATTCAGTTGGTATGTCATTTTCATTATCGAGTTCATCGTTTTTAAATAAAACAAACATAAACATTTTGTTCACCTTTTGATTATAACTTCACAATCATGGAAAAGAGATAAAGTACATCTATTTCATTTAAAGTGTTTTAGAAAGATATTGATAAAGTCTTCTATTATATACATCCAGTAAATAATCGCTATAGTCATCGTTTGATTATTATTGTCCCTCTTTGCTAACATTATTTACATTTGCTACTTTTGAAGTTACTATGAACATCAAATTACAAAAACTATCGACAATATTATTAAGTATAGGGTATGTTCTGAGTTATCGAACAGTTCCAATATTTCGTTCATTTAAAAGAAAAAGTATATAGTTTTTATTTTTGATCATTATTTTACTTGGTATCCGTGATACCTGCAGGTATCATGGATACCAAGTAAAATAATGAGGTAAATAATATTATTTATACTTGTTTCTGAGGCCCACTCTATACTAGCAGTTAAACCGCCGCGTTTTCATCGCCTAATTTACGTTTCTACAATTAATCACGGTTAAATGAATGGAAAGCAAATTTGCAGTCTACACTAGCGTTTCTACCGCCTTACATTCATTTAACCGTGATTAATTGAAGAGGCGTTAGCTGGGTGGTGAAAACGCGACGTTATTTCTGCTAGTATAGAATTGGCCTAATGTGACCGAAATTGTGAACAGTTCGATAACTCGGAACCAACCCTGACACTCATTAGAGCAGTTCAAAACACAGTTAGGAAACACAATTATCTTGAGATTCAATTAAGACATTCAAATTCAATTCAAAACAGAATATTGTGCATTGGAATACATTTAGCAAAATAAAGTAAATTGTTATTTGAGTAAAACAGTGAGACATGAACTAGAGCCATCTAGAGGATATGTGAACATAGTCATTTATATCTTTAAATTCACTACAGCAATATCAATTCATTTTAAAAATATCTATCAATAATATTTAAGTTTTATTAAGTTATTTTGATTTCAATAATAATATATAAAATAATGCTAATTTTGAAAGAATTATAAATATTTAATTAGTTGTCATGATGAACCTTGGGTGAATATCTTAGATTTCTTATACTAATCTCTTACAAAAAACATAATCTATTAGGTTCCGAATTATCGGTCAGTTCCACATCTTCGGACATATAAGAAAAACGACATAATAAAAAAAAAACTAGCGAAATAATTATTATTATATCGTTTTTCTTATATGTCCGAAGATGTGGAACTGACCGATAATTCGGAACTTACCCTGAATAATAATTTTAGTTATGGAGGGTAAGTTCCAAGTTATAGGTCAGTTTCACCTTTTCGATCATGAAATATGTATACAATTTCATATTCTAACTAGTTACTTTTGATATAACTATTTGTCATGATCGGGAATTCAGAACCGCCCGATAACTCGCAATCTACCCTACAACATACGAAATATGTTTAGAAATTTATTTTATCTTAAATAATTTAGTTTAGAAGAAGACACAAAGAGAGAGAAAGTACTTCCTTATTAAAGGCCATAGAGTGCAGTCAACACAGGAAAAAGTTATGGTGGGGCCATAGAAGATTGAGAGAGAGTTATGGTGGGGCCATAGAAGATTGAGAGAGAGTTATGGTGGGGCCGTAGAGGATTGAGAGAGAGTTATGGTGGGGCCGTAGAGGATTGAGAGAGAGTAAAGGTGGGGCCGTAGAAGATTGAGAGAGAGTTATGGTGGGGCCATAGAAGATTGAGAGAGAGTTATGGTGGGGCCGTAGAGGATTGAGAGAGAGTTATGGTGGGGCCGTAGAAGATTGAGAGAGAGTTATGGTGGGGCCGTAGAAGATAGAGAGAGAGTTATGGTGGGGCCATAGAAGATAGAGAGAGAGAGTTATGGTGGGGCCATAGAAGATTAAGAGAGAGTTATAGTGGGGCCGTAGAAGATTAAGAGGGGTCACCTCTTAATCATCTATGGCCCCACCATAACTTTTTCCTGGGAAGAGGATAGGGAATTAGACAGATGATAAATAAAAAAAATAGATTTTACGATCAAATTAAATAATTCGGCTTATAGAATTTTTTTTTATTGTAGGGTAAGAACCGAATTATCGGACTGCTCCACATCTTCGATCATATTAGAAAAATATGTAATAGCTATCATTTATATTGTTTATTTGAAAAAAAAGTAGGAGAAATATTATTTTCACATAATTTTCTTATGAGATCGAATTGTATAACCGTCCGATGACTCTGAACTAACCCTATATCTTAATCAATATATTAATCATTTAACACAAACTGTATTCATCTCATCCTGATTATTACCAAACTAATGGTTTTGATACAGTTAAAGCTCGTACAGCGGACAATTTTAAAAAGGACTCTCCCTACAGAGGACAAAAAGACCGTTCTAAGAGCCATGCAACTCCTACAACGACCTCTTTATATTATATGGTTTGGCAAATATTTTATTCGTCTACAAATTATTTAATCATACGTTAGTTATATTTCAGAGGTATAGCAATTTACAATCGACATTTAATGTATTATTTTCCAGATTTTCAGTAATTTGATCTTGTTACCCTTTCAATATACATTTTCTGTTATAGTGTAATAGAAAATAGAATGAGGTATAACTATTCTATATTAAATCATATATTTCCACGTAGTTGACATCATTTTGTTGCTGATAGTTGGTACCTTTATTTATTTTACTTACTTTATTATTTCTTATATTTATTTAAATGTGCAAGTTTTGATTTAATAATAATAAGATATCGCTTATCTTCTTTACGTTCATTTAAAATGCCGTTGAAGAAAACTTACAAAGTTTAAATCTCCAATTGAACTAATCATGTGACTTCACAGCACCCACTAGATCTGTACAGCGACCTCTTTTTCAGGTACACATACTGTCCGTTATACGAGTTTTACCTGTTGTTTATATTGTCTAGGATCAGCGACCGAATATTAATATTTATGCTAATATCTTAAAAGAATTACATTGAAAAATAGTAACAATTATTTCGTGAGGAGGAAAATAAAGTCTTTGCATTAATATCACAGATAATCCATCGAAACTCTTTGAATTCTAAAGATAACATCGAAATATTTACAAAAGATAGATTTACACAATCGTATATTTCCTTCCTCCATTTTAAATTCTTTAGTACTCTTCGGTAATGAAATCCTCTATAGTGAATGTAGTGTCCTTAGTAAGGGAGTAGCCTCTATAGTGAACAAGTTTTCTTTAATTGGCCATAAAATATATCAAAATGTTTAATGACAGAAAATATGAAACTGTTTAACTAATAAAACTAATAACAATTTATGGCAGACAAAAAAATTAGTTCACTATACAGGATACTTCCTTACTAAGGACACCACATTCACTACATATGATTTCATTATAGAGGAGTACTTTAATACGTTCATATCCCATTTCGAGAAATTCAATACAAATCGAAAAACTATAATCACTGATCATCTGTTTTTGATGGTCGATTATAATCGATGTTGATACAGGACGATAAATAATTAAATTCAATCGTAATCTATCATAAATTAAAAACACTTATCGTCTTTCATCGGTTAATCCAACGATTATATTATCGACGATGTCTCAAATTATAATATCTTACGATAAAAATGAGTATTTACCGTAATGGACAATAACAGAGGATCTACCGATTGTAAATTCTCCGACTGTGATTTCCCGCATGTTCAATGGTAGCAGATCCCTAATACTTCTCTCTAAGAACTTATTGATATTTATAGGAAATGATTCCTCCCCCTTCATAAGCCCACTATAATCCATCCGATCAACAGGAGCACTGAAGGAGCTTCTACTTCACAAACTGATGAAGTCGTCTGCAGGCTTATCACTTCTGGAAATAACGAGAAAAAAAAAATTGTTTCAGTACAATTTCTGATACAAAAAATTATGGAACGGAGAAAGTATTTAAAAAATGCCAAGCTGATCTTTTTGGCACAAGTTTTTATGTTTGAATTTATTTACAAATATCGTAGCATGGATGCACAGTTTTGGTTCACATTTCTAAAAGTTGTAATTATGAGAATTATCTTGGAAGAAAATTTAGGTGGGGCCATAGAAGAAAATAGCCACATCCCCCTTCATTCTTGGTGACTGGAAGTTTCGGTATGGAAAATTTCCGTCTCGATTATAAATGATCCCTCAACATAAATGGCGGTTATGCAGTTTTCTGTATCCGATAGTTTGCTGCACTGCACACTTCATAATGTTAAATTTTATTTATTCCTCAGACTGAAAGATTCGAGACCAAATTCTCTTATACCGAATTTTCCGAGACCGAATTTTCCGAGACAGAATTTTCCGAGACCGAATTTTCCGAGACCGAATTTTCCGAGACCGAATTTTACGAGACCGAATTTTCCGAGACCGAATTTTCCGAGACCGAATTTTCCGAGACCGAATTTCCTAGAACCCTCAATCTTCCATGGCCCCACCATATAATTTTCTCTTAGGATAGAATTATTTTTCCATTCAATATCCACTCACCTCCACTGGTGGAGAAAGAAATCCTGCCGATTTTGCTCCAGTGGTTGGTGTTCTTGACCTGCACTGCTGCCTCGTAGTCCGTGGCAGGACTCAGACTCATGATGGTGTGGCGGAGACTGTGGTGAGCACCATCAGTCTCAACACTCAGGGCAGATTTCTTGATCTCAGTCCAAGCGTCATCAACTCCGGGAAAAGAATCATCGTCCTGGTAAAGAAAAGAAAAAAATTGAAATGTGGAACCGTCCGATACTCGGAACTTACCAAATAATTTTTTTTTTCTCATTCAATGAATAATGACTAATTTTCGTAATAGATTTTCTTTATCATTAGTTACCTGAATGGGTCGGTACCGTATCCAATACTCCGTAATTGGGTAGTAACTTTCAGTGTCCCAAGTTAGAGTGTAAGAGTTCTCGTATGCGCTATGGTGATTTGACGTGAAGATCGGTGTCTTCGGCTTGTCTGCAAAAAGAATATTACCAAAATGAATACAGGGTAAAGTGACAATTACCTGATGACAATCTCAATAGGTTACAATTTTGTTAACGTTATTTAATTAATTCGTAAATGATTTTTTTTCTATATCGGTAGGAAGAAAACCGATTAAAATTGCTATTTATTGTTTATTATATATAATAAATGTAAATGAAGATTATCAGTAAAAACTTTCCTTTAAATATTTTCAGATAAAATATTTTTTTTACGACCATTGGACAGTAGAAAAAAGTATAATATCATTTTGAAGCGATATAAATAACTCTAATACTTATACTTTCTCGATCACTTGTTAACATAAATTTACCAACTATATTTGTACTATAATAAGAGCCGCGTTAAGTGATATTTAATAAAATAAGATTTAATTAAAGAAAAAATAAATTCAAATCTTATATATAGGTTAATTACCATACTTTATTTATCAATATCTTACACATCATGATTTAAACGCGCACTTTCAAAAATAAATAGATAACATTTAATTCAAGTACTATTTATTCTCACCCGTAACGATAATATCCTTGGCTGTTTTACCGATAGAGTTGTTAGCGGTGCATTCGTAGATGCCTAAATCGTCCATCGTTACTGACGATAGCAGCAGAAGATGTCTCTCACCAGCCTCTTCATCGCTAACACTAGTCACAAAAGAAGAGTTAATGTTAAAATGAGCAATACCACCCCTGTTACCTGCTAACAGTACAATACCACTCCTGTTACCTGCTAACAGTACAATACCACCCCTGTTACCTACTAACAGTACAATACCACCCCTGTTACCTACTAACAGTACAATACCACCCCTGTTACCTACTAACAGTACAATACCACCCCTGTTACCTACTAACAGTACAATACCACCCCTGTTACCTGCTAACAGTACAATACCACCCCTGTTACCTACTAACAGTACAATACCACCCCTGTTACCTACTAACAGTACAATACCACCCCTGTTACCTACTAACAGTACAATACCACCCCTGTTACCTACTAACAGTACAATACCACCCCTGTTACCTACTAACAGTACAATACCACCCCTGTTACCTACTAACAGTACAATATCACCCCTGTTACCTGCTAACAGTACAATACCACCCCTGTTACCTACTAACAGTACAATACCACCCCTGTTACCTACTAACAGTACAATACCACCCCTGTTACCTACTAACAGTACAATACCACCCCTGTTACCTGCTAACAGTACAATACCACCCCTGTTACCTACTAACAGTACAATACCACCCCTGTTACCTACTAACAGTACAATACCATCCCTGTTAACTACAAACAGTACAATACCACCCCTGTTACCTACTAACAGTACAATACCACCCCTGTTACCAACTAACAGTACAATACCACCCCTGTTACCTACTAACAGTACAATACCACCCCTGTTACCTACTAACAGTACAATACCACCCCTGTTACCTACTAACAGTACAATACCACCCCTGTTACCTACTAACAGTACAATACCACCCCTGTTACCTGCTAACAGTACAATACCACCCCTGTTACCTACTAACGGTACAATACCACCCCTGTTACCTACTAACAGTACAATACCACCCCTGTTAACTACAAACAGTACAATACCACCCCTGTTACCTACTAACAGTACAATACCACCCCTGTTACCAACTAACAGTACAATACCACCCCTGTTACCTACTAACAGTACAATACCACCCCTGTTACCTACTAACAGTACAATACCACCCCTGTTACCAACTAACAGTACAATACCACCACTGTTACCTACTAACAGTACAATACCACCCCTGTTACCTACTAACAGTACAATACCACCCCTGTTACCTACTAACAGTACAATACCACCACTGTTACCTACTAACAGTACAATACCACCCCTGTTACCTGTTGATATGTTTCAGAGTAGTCTCTTCTCTCTTCCACACTACAGTAGCAGGTGGTCTAGCGTGTACCACACACACCAACTCTACGGTGTCCTTCTCACCTGTCCGAATGACCTCCTACGAAAAAGAGAGTAGGATATTGTTTTCAAATGAAATATAATTGTTTTTAATCATTAAATGAAACATGAGGAACAATTAAATTTCTCGATTTTAAAAAATAATTAAACTTTCTATCTAATGATTATGCTTAAATTATATGGAGTTGTTTTGAAAAGTTACTGAAATATTAGATGTAATTACCGTAGAGTTATTTTTTTCGATCATTATATGAAATATCTTTCAAAACACATCTAACTAATCAAGCTAATGTACCATTAATTAATTATCCATTTGCACATCACAGAGCAGTGTTAAAATACTCATCAAAGTGAATAAGTAGAATGTGTACTATTTTCAGATATGAAGATTAAATAGTTATTATTTGCATAGGGAATTAAAATTATATTTCAATTCCCAATTAATTTCCATGCAATAATACCTTACAAGTTAAACCTATCTTTCTTTCTATAATATATTTTCAATTACATTCATTTAATCCTGCGAATAAATTTTTTTTTTTTATTATTAATTCGAATAATTTTACGGATGAATGATTCTTTATTAAATTTTAAGATTAAGAGTGTTTGCATTTTAAATGGGAAGGATATATTATGTATCTAACAATCATTGATAATATTTAAATATTTCTGAATTATCAAATTGCTCGTTTATAATTTTTAAACTCGTGTCTATTCAATACTTAATTAAATATTAGGTAATTTGCGAGTTATCGGTCGGTTCCACATTTTCGATCAAATAGGGAAATATTTAACATTTTAATTCGTTATTTCTACTCGTATTCAAGATACCTGTTGGTATCATGGTTACAAATTACGATATCGAGTAAAAATGTAAAAAAAATTCACATTTGTTCGAAAATATTGAACTAGGGTTTCATGATAATAAATTATTTAAATATATTCAGAATTAAAAGGGCCTTTACTAAAAATTAAAAAATCCCTCATTTGGTGCACATGTGTCCCAATACGTTGAGTACCTGATATTTTAGTTACAATAATAAAATTTACATTTTGTTTGATCCTAGTTTGTGAATATACAGTCGGTAGATTTTCTGTTTTTGTCCATTACGGTAAATATTGATGGCAAATTATCGTAAAATATCATAATAAAGACATTATCATTTCCGACGAAAGACGACAGACTATAAGTGTGTTCAATTTATGATGAATTACAATTGGATTATCGTTTAATTATTGTTTACAGAGCTTTTTTTATCAATGATTATAAACACATTTCATAAACTGACAATCAGTTATTTAATTTTACGTACCTGTTCAGTAATTATTTCCGGTGCGTACTCGACTTCAACACTCATCTCAACTTGTACCGAAGAACCGACGCCATTATCTGCAGAACAGATGTACCTGCCTTCGACGTGTCGATCAACATCTTCGAGTGTTAGGCTCACACCATGCACAGAGGGGGCCCCAGAGGGTAGCTTCCCCCCTACCTTGGACCAAAGGATCTTAGGTTTGGGATTACCATCAGCGGTGCATTCTAGAGTCACAGTAGCCCCCTTGAAGACCTTCTGCTGGATGGGGGAGATGGAGTGGATGGTTGGGGGAAAAAGGACCTCAACAAAGTGCCTCAGTTTCAACTCGGTGTTGTCCTGATAGTAACAAAGGTACGGTCCTGCGTCGGACTTCACAATGTCTGACACGATCACTTCATTTTCCTCTATTCTGTAGCGGTCCTCGCGAACTGTTTTAACCGTCCCGACAAACAGGAGCTTCTCTCTGTTATTGTCATCCTCTTCTTTTTTAATTATCATTGGTATGTCATCTGGTGAAGAACAGCCTTTATTAAAAGATAATCTATTCTGTTTATTATATCACTTTACTAATCAGAAAGGAATTTTAAGCAATAGATTTTATCTTTGGAAACCTCAATATCAGAAACAAAAGGTACAACAAGACTGATTATAGAAACTGCCCTTTTTCAAGATTTCGATTAATGCAGAAATCATCCTCAGGTAACCTAATTTTAATTAAAAGAAACACAATTTATATTCTATAATACACTGTAAGTGCTTAAAATTTATGATGAATAACGATTGGAATTTTATATTGGATTTTGATTTAAATTCATTTCATATAGTAATTGAAAATAAAAATAATTTTCTGTATATTAGTTAGTCTGTGTCCTTTATAGGAAGTAATTGAATACAATTTGTGCAATTTTGAGTTTAAATTAGGTTTAGAAAGGAATCTTTAAGATTATTTATCACAAATTTTAGTTAGAATATTGATCAAAAACAATCGTTTGAATATGTATCAAAAAGAATTGAGATAATAAATCGAAAATAACAGTTGAAATAATGATAAATAACATGTGTGCTAATAGAAATGTCATTATATTGTTTTTCAACTCACAAGTCCTGTCGGTGGTACATGGGATGCGAACCTCTGACCCCTCTGGTACCTGCAGCCTCAGGCTCCTCATGGTGAACTGGGGCATTGACCCAAACTCTCCATCCTGGGGAACAACTGTGGGGAAAAGGGGAGATAGTGAGATGGTGGGGCTTTCGAAGATTATGGTGGGGCTTTTGAAGGTTAAAGTGGTGCATCTAAGATTATGGTGGGCTTTCGAAGATTATGGTGGGGATTTCGTAGATCATGGTACGGCTTTCGAAGATTATGGTGGGGCTTTCGAAGATTGTGGTGGGGCTTTCGAAGATTATGGTGGGGCTGATAAGATTATTGGAGGAGCTTTCAGAGATTATGGTGGGACTTTCGAATAATATGGGTGCTTGTGGAGATTATGGTAGGGATATCAAAGAATATTGTTGGGACTTCGAAGATTATGGTGGGGCTTTCGAAGATTATGGTGGGGCTTTCGAAGATTATGGTAGAGCTTTCATATTTTATGGTGGGGCTTTCGATTAACATTTTGGGTATTTCAAGATTATGATGGAAGCATCGAAGATTATGATGAGGACATCGAAAAATATGGGTGGTTTGGAATATTTTGGTAGGGACATCGGAGATTATGGTAAGGATATCGAAGATTATGGTGGGGATGTCGAAGCTATTGTAGGGTCATTGAAGATTATGGTAGGGATATCAATGCTTATTGTAGGGTCATTGAAGATTATGGTGGGACATCAAAGATTATGGCGGGGCCAATCCATTTAATCTTCCATATCCCCAATATTATCATTCCGAAAATTAAATATAAAGTTAAGGCTGGTTCTTCTATAAGACCATCATAATCCTCCAAAACAAAAATGAATAGAGGCACCCATCTCTATTGTAATGATAATCTCATTAAAGAGCTATGGCTGGAACATAGAAGATTGAAAAAGAATCCAAGTTAATCTTCCATGGCTCCACCTTAACATTCTTACTGCGTCTCTACCTTACTTATCCACCTAATGTGTTCAGTAATGTTTTTCTTGTTCTATTTTTTAATTAAACAGAAAAGCAAAGAATTTTAATTAATGTAAGAAGTCTTGTTTTCGAAAATTAAATTCTAGTATCTAAACAATTTCAAGACTAGCATTCTGTTGATTATCTTTCAGTATCTGTGATACATAATATCACATATGTGATACTCAATTCTTTAGTAATTGTGTATCAGTGATACTCACTTTCAAATATATGCTGTAAAATAATAAATCTTTGAAAATGAAAAGATTTTACTTTCAATTCTTGATATTTATATTTTTTATTAATCTTTCAATATCTCTATCAGGTAAAAATATACAGAAATGAATATCTATGCTAATAATTTCCGTAGTGTGTTTATTTATTTGGTGTCCGCTTTTACGCTACGGGTATTAAACATGAAGAATGTAACTATGATACGTATGGGAATATATTGACTTGAAATTTAAATTCCCCTGTTTTTATTCAAATTTTAAATGTATTTTATCTATAAAATAAATCGGACTGTGCGGAAAATTTATTTTTAATTGAATTCCTTAAAAATAATGTAATAACGGGTAATAAATTGGTATTGATGATGACCAGTTATTTTTAACGGGAAAGTACACTAGTATACAATAAATCATGTAAATCACTTATGAAGTATTTAGCTACACCTCGGAATGGTATGACCTGAACATAGAGAAATATCAAATTACAAAGATGACTAATTTCAGACAACATTGTTAATGTTGAAAATATGACAATCTATAGTAAAAAGCAGTAAAATAAATTTAGTGTTACTATCGAACCTGAAAGAGAACTCGGCACTTTTATAGTTTATTTATAGTTTACAAGTGTGCAGTACAAAAAACTAGCGGATACGACAAACTAAATTACGATTTCATGTTAAAAATCTCAAACTGTCGAGCCACCGGGATGTTTGACTATTGAGAGATGGGAAGTCAAACCCCCACCCCACAATGGGACCGCTAACCTAACCTCAAGTCCGCTATTAATCATTATTTCTATAAAATAGTTATGGCGTTTCTAAAATTATCGGCGAAAACAACATTGCCCCAACCTTACTACAACATTTCCATTAATGTTACAATATTGTGCCAATGTAGCCTCAATAACATTACTATCAAGCCTGCATTAATAAAGCCTAGCACCAGCCACGTAAATACTCTCTCTGAACTGCGGAAAAAACATGTTACTCATAAATATTAATTGAATTAGTTCTCTGCAACCGCGTTTGTGATATACTCTCCTTTCTTTGTAGGTTTTTCTTGAAAGAAAATCTTTTGAGTGAATCATTTCTTGCGTCAGAAACATAAGAAATTAACTAAATATTCCCTCAGTGAAAGTTCTAAAGAAATGATCTTTATTTTGATCGTTTGATGGCGTTTCCATCATGTGTTGAGGGAGAGAAAAGATGCTATGATAGTTGTACTTTATAAAGCATTAGGATAATTGAATTTAATGCTAGTTATATAATTTTAATGGAAGTAAATGTTACTTTATATTCATGTAAAGAATTCTCTTTGGATCATATGAACATGTTTATCTTTGAATTATTCATTTATAATACTTTTTAATCAACATGTATAAAAGCAGTCAAGTATGAATAGAAATGTATTCAACTTTTTTGTCATCTTATTTCAGATACATAAAAAGCATTTTTGATTAACTATAAATAATAAAAATAATAGCACTCTATCTTCATTTTCATGATTTAGTTGAAATCAAAATGAATTTGTTTTCATATCCAGAAAGTAAATCCACGGTAATTACAACTAAGATTTCAGTTACTTTTGATAAAATAATTTCAAACAGAAATGTAGGATAATTATACAGAAGAAATCAATTAATTAATATAAACTTTATGATTTTTTTCCTCGATATTTTATTAATTATTTATCAATAATTAATAAAGAATTGTTGGAGTACTCTTCAACATTTTCGATATATTGGGAAAAAATATAGAAATGTTACAATTTAACATTTTTTTAATTGTATCTATGATAGTTTTTACATTTTTGTACATGTAAATATATGTATTTATAAATCAATCGGTTAGACAATGAATGAAAAAAAAATCATAAAAAACATTTAATAAATATTTTACTGAAAGCATACAATTCCAGGGAAGAAGGAATATTTATTCCTGAGATATTAAGGGAATAACCCAGGAATAAATCCTTCTTCCCTGGAATATTCCCTCAATATCCCAGGAATGATGCTTGCTTCCTGCAATGTCTTTACTGCTCTACTGAAAATCTCCACGGTATTCACACATATAAGTTACTATTGAAAATAAATCTTATAAATAAAAGCTAGTTTCTATACTATAATTCTTTCGAGTTGTAAAATATTTCATGATAAAAATAGTGGATATTTATTTAAAGTTTATTTGACATTGAATAAAATATGTTATATTTGCTAAGTTTATGTGGATTAATTAATATTATATATATATATTATTTATATAGAGACGGAAAATGAATGTTTTTTTTCGATTCTTTTAATTTCAGACCTAATTAATATTCCATTAATTATTGATAGATAAAAATATCTAATTAATTGAATAATAAAGTAACTTAATTTAACTCACTGGGAATAACAATTCAATCATTTTATAATTATTAATTCATTGAAATAATAATCACTGGTAAATGGTAACTAATAATCGAGTAAAAATATCATTATGTAGTCAAGAGTAGGTTCTGAGTTATTGAACGGTTCCGCATTTTCGATCACACAATAAAAATATAAATAATATTTAGTATATACTTTTTTAACATG
Source organism: Caprella mutica (assembly GCA_947561585.1). Classification (NCBI taxonomy): domain Eukaryota; kingdom Metazoa; phylum Arthropoda; class Malacostraca; order Amphipoda; family Caprellidae; genus Caprella; species Caprella mutica. The sequence continues at coordinate 19,161 of CANNZV010002822.1, forward strand.
ATCGAAAATATGGTACCGTTCAATAACCTGCAGCTTACCCTAATTTCTGTTTTGTTATACGAAATATTTTGAACATTAAAAAAAATTGTTTCCTTAAATTCATATCTTACACAATTTTTTTTATTTCTAATTAATGAAAATTAAGTGAAAAGTTAAGTTTATGTAACTAATAAAAGTAAATTAATACCATTTATAAACAATCTAGTAATAGTTTATAAATTAGAAAAATATAAACATAATATAACAAAATATCTTCGTTTAAAATATGAAAGAAAAGTATCAAAGAATGGCAAATGGATGTGATAAACCCTTCCTGCCTGAGGTCCTTCAAATAGGGACTCATTCTCCTTTCTGGGGACACAAAGGGGGCCCATTCACCCCCAGAATAATCACTTCCGAGCCAATTTTCTCCCTAACAAAAGACTTCTTTCTGGAACACTTGGAACGAGTGAGAGAGACTTGGAATATTCCAAGGATTTAGCGAGGAAAAACACCCGTCATTTGTGTACTCAAAATATGGAATTATTTTAAAAACGAGATAATTTGAGTAGAATAATTAAATAGATTGTCTTGGTAGAATAATTTGATATAATAATCTTAGAATTTACTATCGCAGATCATCTGTTATTGTCCATTACGGTAAATATTGATGATATTTTATCGTAAAATATCATAATAAAGACATCATCCATTTTTTTCCGGCAATGTCCGACGAAAGACGATAGCCTGAAAGTGTTTTAAAATCATTATTAATTACGATTATATTTTCTTGGAATCTTGTATGACGTATATAATTATAACCGATGAATTGGCGATAATTAGATTTAATAATGATGATGTTAATATAAAATATAAAGAATATAATAAAATTTAAAATACGCCTTTATACATCAAAATCAAACATTTATTATAATATCGGTAAAATAAAAATCACGAGATATGGAGTATGAATAAAAGGATCTACTCACTAAAATCTGAAAAAAATATCAAAAATTGAGCATTATACATACATAGTCTCTTGGATAACTTGATAAAATATCAGAGCTCAATGCAATCATCTAGAGGTGTTTTTTTTATACTTTTTTGATGAAACAATTAGGAAATTGACATCCCTAAAAAGTTCAATTTTCGACCTTCTGCAGTCTCTGAGCCAGAGACAACTTGTTTGTTTCATTTTCTTCAGAATTTAGTTGCCTGCAAAGTAACAGACGGTTTTTACAAAAATTCTAATGAGTGAATGAGTACACAGAAATATATAAAATTTCCAATATTTTAATTTTAATTTAGAAAAAAAAAATTCTGAGATGAAATTAGAGAAGACTCAACTTCATGAGAAACTAAATCAGGTAAAACTAACTCCATGTTTCTAGCTAAAAAATTGCAGAAGGAGAAACATTTAGAAACCTACCCCCACCCCTCATTTTTGGGGGGTGGGGGTGAAGAGAGAAAAGAAAAAAAATGGCTAATAAAAAAATAGTTACATATACCCTACAAATTAACTTCTAAATCAACAAATAAACCTTTTTTTAAGAGAGTAAGTCCTCTTAAATGAGTCATAAGTATATAACAAATTGTATAGATATTAAGAAGATGGTCGCACATTGATTATGATGAAAATTATTATAATTAAAGATTATTTATTCATATCAGTGTAATAGCAGTGTTTGTAATGTATAAAATGAATGATATAAGATTTTGTATTTTATAATAACATATTTTTAATATTGTAAAGCACCCAATATGCTAAAAAAAGATGCACCAATCTAGCAGATTTAGTTATAGATTGAGGAACTTAATTGAAAAAAATATTTTCAAAAAAATAAAAAAATATAAATAAAATAATAATAAAAAATTCAAGATCTAAAAAGCTGAAAAACAATTAAAAGGCAATTTAATTTCACCAATGCAATTCTCGATACACAAAATATATAAATCAAATATTTATGATATTAATGAGTCATGAATATTTGTTACTATATATTTTTTTCGACCCAGAATTCGAAAGCTGAATATAAAATATAACGCTATATAATGAATAAATTAGAATACATTCCCACGTATCATAAATATTTTCCAAAGTCAGCTCTATGCATATCAAAGTAAATAAAATGTCCACTGCATACTATATCTCTTTCTCTATTTTTTATTTGCTAGATGACACTTTGGAGTTAAAAGTCATTTCTTTTTACATGGACGGGTTGAAGTGAACTCTGTAACTTCGTTACGAGTCTCTACAAATGCTCTGTTCATAAAACTTACTTGTAATGGACATCTATTTATTCTACAAAGATCTACCAATCAAATAGTTTATTAAAGTATTAGTTCTGTACTCGCTTTAGGTTTTATGCTTTATTAGTGTTCAGTTCACCCTATCGTACTAACGCTAAATTTCCTCTCCTGTCCTACTGCCTTCGAATCTGAGTTTCCATCTTCAACACGTTCTTTGCGACGTGACCACCGGTGGGTCACGTCGCATTTCAGGTTTTAATATACATATGTGAATCGTTTCTTGTATATAATATGCTCAAAGATTTTGAACATTCAAAAACTCTTTTGTACCTTAGTAGAGAAATGATTTAGTTGAAATATAAATGAATGGTTAGAATAAAAAGTAGTAATTAAGGAGTTGTTTTGTAAGTGCGGAAAGTATCCAGAATGCGTCTTTATTTCGATCATATTTCTCATGCTTCAGTATAATTCCTTTATTTTGCATAAATTAGTGTAATTTGTTTATTATGTTATTTTAAAGTTTGTTTTTGGTATCTGCTTTCAGGTACCGTTTATCTTCGTATCCTACGTTTTGTATGTTTTTCAAGGTTTCAAATATTCAAGACTACCAACAAACCACTGCATTTAACTTCATCCTCATCCCTTGAACAATAAAACGCGGTACCTATAATGCGTAAAATGCGTAAAAAACTTCGAGGTCCGTATCAAAAGCATTTATTTTGTGTTTTAAATTTAAATTATTAATTGATTTAAATTTTAATCATTGCTATATAAAATGTGAATACATGTAAAGGCATACCCCGCTCGTATTACGTCTCAGACTTATGACAATCTAATAAGTGTGGAACATGTCTCGCTTTTCTTTCTCATGTTATAGAAATAGTTTAGGAGTAACTTGGGTAATTTAATTGATCAGTTTCAGTTAAGTTGTTTTTGCTGTAACTTATGCATGTTGGTTAGATGAAAAAAAAATTGTATGGAAAGAAATATACTTTATCTACCATAGAAATTGAAATTATTTGTAAAATGCAAGTAAAATTGCATTATGCTTTTTACGATTAGCTGATGACTTAATTATACATTTGAACGATTAAAATATTATAAAATGATGTGCAGATGGTGACCGGTTCATTCGCCGAAAACACATTCGCCGAAAACACATTCGCCGAATGACACTTTCGCCGAAAAATATGATTATTTAAATAGGTAAACAAATTTATCTCATATGTCCAATTGAAATTACATATAGATGAACTTTCATAGAACTATTCCTTTTATAAAATATTGACAATATGGAGAAATGTGTTTGAGTACAAAAAGGAAGTTAATACAACAGATTTATTTCTAGGTTTTCGAGATATTCAATCTCGAAAATTGAAGATTTAAGTATATTTAATTCATTAAGAATATTCATATAACTATTCCTTTTATAAAATATTGACAATACAGGCATCCCCCGCTTTAGTTACCAAATCACGACTCAGTTTTTTACCAAACGGTAACTGAAGCGAATAAAAGTAACAAGAAATTTAAAATTGTCACTCCTCGATTATATATCTCATTTTCTATCAGTTATAGAAAGAAAATTTGTTTTAGAGTTACTAGAGTACTACGTATATAAGCATATTAATAATAATATACAGTCTTTCATTGTTTGTGACTGTGATGAAAAAGTTTAAAGTCGTTCATTTATTAAATGTTTTAAAATCCATCCATAGCTTAACTCTCACTCAGTATAGGTGAGTAATTAATAGATACTTAGACTTCTATAATTATTGTGCTACATTTAACAAACAGCAATTTTATGCTCTATGAAATATTTTTGGTAGTAGGGTACTACCCAAGCAACACAAGTTAATGAGGCCCATGTGGGCACTAGGTTGACCAATCATATTGGTACTGTGAGGTTATTTGCAAAATGGGCCAGCATGGTGACAGCATGGGCTGTTATGTTGAAACCATCTTGGCCCAAGATGTTGCCGATATGAAAATCAAGTTTCAGCCATACGCTATACAGTAATCAGGTTGGGCCAATATAACAATTCAATGGGATGGATTCGCCACATTGAACCAACCTTCTCCCAAGGTAACATTCCATGAGAATGTAAAACCACATTAATCCCTATGTAATTTCTAGGCTACTGTTCAGTTTGCCATCTCTTGCCCATCTAACCATCTAGTGCCCATGTTGGCAAAATGTGTCATGGTTGCTTGGGTAAGTTCCAAGTTATTGGTTGGTTCTACAATTTCGGACACGACAGAAAAGAAAATATTATTATTATTTTTTAACTTCTATTCTAATTGGTATCATGGATACCAATTGAAATAAAAGTTAAATAATGCTTATTATATAAAGTTTTCACGTGTTCGAAAATATGGAACTGTGCAATAACACGGAACTTACCCTAAAATAGGACATGTTGAACTTCTGATAACCTTATCTGGATTATAATTTTAATGTTATTTTAGTTACCGCTAAATAATCACAAAAAATGTCTACGAACATTCTATGTCTACGAACGGTTCTTATTTCGAAACATGATTCGAAATAAGTACCACTTTTACTAAAGTGAGTTGTACTTAAAGCGAGGCCTGCCTGTATAGAGAAATGTATTCGAGTACAAAAAGGAAGTCAAAATAAATTTTGTTCAACAACTCCTTTCAAAAATAGAAAAGTGTATGTCAGAATAAATTGCTTAAATATTTAATATTTGATAAATACTATTAAATTTATTTAGAAACTTTTATAATGGGACTAAGAACAAGCATTTATATGGCATTAAAACCAGACAAATAATTACGGTTTAATTTCTAGTTAATAAAAAATTTTGATCAATTTTAAATACTCATTTAACACAGGATGTTCAAAAAACTTGTTGTAGTAAACCTTAGTCTGTTAAAAGATTGTCATATTTTTCGGCGAATGTGTCGTGCGGCGAATGTGTCGTGCGGCGAATGTGTCGTGCGGCGAATGTGTCGTGCGGCGAAAGTGTTTTCGGCGAATTGACCTAAACGGTATACAGCTAGAAGAACAGATTTCAAATTCTAAAAAACTAATTTTTAATTAAAGTCCTAATTGTGAAGTAATTCCTACTCTACAAGATAATACAAATAATATTCCAATTGTTCAATAATATATCTATTGACAGTCAATACAAATAATAGGTGTCCCGAAAATTCGTCGCTGGACAATTCGTCGCCGGATAATTGATAATTACACATAAAATCAATGCATAATTATATTTTTATTATAATATATTTTTATTGAAAAGGATAGTACCATCATTCTACTCGTCATTGAATAGTTCGCAAAGTATAATTTTTGGATTTTCATTGATGCTTTAAATTTAAATAGAGAAGATAATCAATTATTGCTAAATTTCAATAACATTCTCAAAGTGCTAAAATCCATCAAAGAGAAAATACAGGATAATAATAAACATATCTTAAATGTGGTCAGCAATTACCACGCAAATAGGAAAATATTTTTTGATGGCCGTTGCTCACAATGTAAAATTTCAACTAAATCTCGTTAATTTTCAAATCACAAAAATAATTTGCCTAGAGTTTGCAAAATTTCAACATAATTTATTCATTTTTCTTCGTTTTACAATTGACATTGCAATAATGAATCAATTGTTTGTACTGCCAACAAAGAGAAATGGTTAACAATATGTAACAGTTTAGTCTTGCTTTAGTGATTTTATACATCAATGTTAACATTTTCTTTGCTATAACATAGCAATGTTAGTTAATAGCTTGTTTCTCTATACTGTTTACATGAGGATTATCTACCATACAATGATTATCTTCCATACAATGTTTATCTACCATACAATGATTATCTTCCATACAATGTTTATCTACCATACAATGTTTGTCTACCATACAATGTTTGTCTACCATACAATGTTTATCTACCATACAATGTTTATCTACCATACAATGTTTATCTACCAAACAATGTTTATCTACCAAACAATGTTTATCTACCAAACAATGTTTATCTACCAAACAATGTTTATCTACCAAACAATGTTTATCTACCAAACAATGTTTGTCTACCATACAATGTTTATCTACCATACAATGTTTATCTACCATACAATGTTTGTCTACCAAACAATGTTCATCTACCAAACAATGTTTATCTACCATACAATGTTTATCTACCATACAATGTTTATCTACCATACAATGTTTGTCTACCATACAATGTTTATCTACCATACAATGTTTATCTACCATACAATAATTATCTACCATACAATGTTTGTCTACCATACAATGTTTATCTACCAAACAATGTTTATCTACCAAACAATATTTGTCTACCAAACAATGTTTATCTACCATACAATGTTTGTCTACCATACAATGTTTATCTACCATACAATGTTTATCTACCATACAATGTTTATCTACCAAACAATGTTTGTCTACCAAACAATGTTTGTCTACCATACAATGTTTATCTACCATACAATGTTTATCTACCATACAATGTTTATCTACCATACAATGTTTATCTACCATACAATGTTTATCTACCATACAATGTTTATCTACCATACAATGTTTATCTACCATACAATGTTTGTCTACCAAACAATGTTTGTCTACCAAACAATGTTTATCTACCAAACAATGTTTATCTACCATACAATGTTTATCTACCATACAATGTTTATCTACCATACAATGTTTATCTACCATACAATGTTTATCTACCATACAATGTTTATCTACCATACAATGTTTATCTACCATACAATGTTTATCTACCATACAATGTTTATCTACCATACAATGTTTATCTACCATACAATGTTTATCTACCATACAATGTTTATCTACCATACAATGTTTATCTACCATACAATGTTTATCTACCATACAATGTTTATCTACCATACAATGTTTATCTACCATACAATGTTTATCTACCATACAATGTTTATCTACCATACAATGTTTGTCTACCATACAATGTTTATCTACCATACAATGTTTATCTACCATACAATGTTTATCTACCATACAATGTTTATCTACCATACAATGTTTATCTACCATACAATGTTTATCTACCATACAATGTTTGTCTACCATACAATGTTTATCTACCATACAATGTTTATCTACCATACAATGTTTATCTACCATACAATGTTTATCTACCATACAATGTTTATCTACCATACAATGTTTATCTACCATACAATGTTTATCTACCATACAATGTTTATCTACCATACAATGTTTATCTACCATACAATGTTTGTCTACCATACAATGTTTATCTACCATACAATGTTTATCTACCATACAATGTTTATCTACCATACAATGTTTATCTACCATACAATGTTTATCTACCATACAATGTTTATCTACCATACAATGTTTGTCTACCATACAATGTTTGTCTACCATACAATGTTTATCTACCATACAATGTTTATCTACCAAACAATGTTTGTCTACCATACAATGTTTATCTACCATACAATGTTTATCTACCATACAATGTTTATCTACCATACAATAATTATCTACCATACAATGTTTATCTACCATACAATGTTTATCTACCATACAATGTTTATCTACCATACAATGTTTATCTACCATACAATGTTTATCTACCATACAATGTTTATCTACCATACAATGTTTATCTACCATACAATGTTTATCTACCATACAATGTTTATCTACCATACAATGTTTGTCTACCATACAATGTTTATCTACCATACAATGTTTATCTACCATACAATGTTTATCTACCATACAATGTTTATCTACCATACAATGTTTATCTACCATACAATGTTTATCTACCATACAATGTTTGTCTACCATACAATGTTTATCTACCATACAATGTTTATCTACCAAACAATGTTTGTCTACCATACAATGTTTATCTACCATACAATGTTTATCTACCAAACAATGTTTATCTACCAAACAATGTTTGTCTACCAAACAATGTTTATCTACCATACAATGTTTATCTACCAAACAATGTTTGTCTACCAAATATCTCCATTTTTCTTCACATTATTTTCCACTAGCAGATTTGCCTAAAATTTCATGAGGCAAAAAATACGAGGCTTTACATCGTAAGATTTTCTTTTGAATATTATATTACAGCAAAGGATCTGAGAATTTGTACATAGCGCTGGTATAGTAACTGGTTCTATTTAAAATATGTTATTACATTACACTAAAAATGAAAATTAGTAACGTCATTATATTACAGCAAAAATAAAAATTAGTAACGTTATTATATTACAGCAAAAATGAAAATTAGAAACGTTATAATACATTATTAAATGGGAAAATGATAGCCTTTTTTTATCGCTTGAGAAAGAAAATAAAAGAATTGTTTTTCTTTACTTTGAAAACGAAAATTGAAAAAATTTGATGACATAAGAACAAAAATCAATAATATTTTTTTATTTAATTGAAAACTGAAAATGATTCAACAGATCGGTATATTTCAATTTAAATCATTATTATTTCAAATAGTTTTTATTATTTATAGATGTTAAGCACAAACATTAAATATCTGAAATTAATATCTAAAGAGTAAGAACTTTAAGATAGTAAATAGCTTTTTAGTGTAAATTCTACGTTATTGGACGGTTTGGTATTTTCTATCATATAAAAATAATACATTTAATTTAACATTTCAACTTTTTTTTTATTAGTATCCTAGATGCCTGCAGGTATCATGGATACCAATTAAAATAACGAGTAAAAATATATTCCTATATGATCGAAAATGTGAAAACTGTTGATAACTCAGAGTTTACCCTCTTTATAAATCTACAAAGCAAAGTCGAAGATTATACTTCAGGAGAGAGTTTTAGAAATAATTGGGAGATGTCACTTTTGTTCGTCTATTGAAGTACCTACTTCCTGGAACACTCTAGAACAGGAATACTCTGCTACCGAGCGTGTTTCTGTTTTGTTTAACTTATATTCAAGTTAGTTTATAATGCTTTTTTTACTCTATTCCACAGAATCCTCTTAATAGGATGATAAATAGGATGAAATTGAAGTTTTGATTTTTAGGTATAATATTTCCTTCTCATTACCTTTTTGTGATTATATTTTATTTACTGTAGCAAACGGATATAATTCTTTGAATTTAATTTTCATTTGGTAAGGATAATTAATTGATCGTTCATGCTGCTGACAGATTTGAGTTGGGAATTTTTTTTTTATTTTTGTAATATACGGATGAAGGAGAAACATCTAAAAATAATCGAAAATCAAAAAAATTCTTGAATTCATAAATAATTTTCAAAAAAAAATAATAAAAATTGTGATATTCTTGTAATATATGGATAAAGAAAACATTGAAAATTGAAAAAAAAAATTAGAAAAAAAAATTAGATTCAAAATTTTTTTTTTTCAAATTTTAAATAAATTGTGATATCCTCGTAATAAATGGATAAAGAAAACATTGAAAAATAAAGCAAATTTTTAAAAAAATAGTCAATAACCTAATATTTTTTTTTAAATTCAAAATTCAAAATCAACAAAAAAATACACAGTTGCACTTAACTAACGCAAAAGTACACATGCTTTCTAAAATATGAAAGAGTACACATCCGATCGTTTGATCACTTCAAAGTACCACATGTGTCACCTCAGAGCTAAAGGGTTAAACAGATAGAAATAAAATCACTAAGTGCCGCCCCTTTAAACTTCGAACACAGTTACATGCAGTGTGTTAGGTATACTGCACCCGCATTGGTCCTCTGTTTGTATTGGGATGTAACACCTGCATCCCTTCCTTAATTAGTACTATATGCAGTAATTGAGAGAGGATACATCGTACCGGTGATACAGTGGGCCCCTGTTTATCCCTTATAAAGAGAATGGCATTGGGTCTTAATATATTATGTTAAATATTATTAAGTAATTTTATATTTCAGTCAAAAGTTATTTAACTAATATTGATTCTAACTGAATAAATTAAAAATACTTTTATTTGTTCGTACTTTGGTAAATTAAAATTAAGAAATTCACTCCTCTATAGTGAATTCTTCTATAGTGAATACTTATATAGTGAACTCCTCTATAGTGAACTCCTCTATTGTGAACTCCTCTATAGTGAACTCCTCCATAGTGAACTCCTCTATAGTGAACTCCTCTATAGTGAACTCCTCTATAGTGAACTCCTCTATAGTGAACTCCTCTATAGTGAACTCCTCTATAGTGAACTCCTCTATAGTGAATGTAGAGTCATGAGTAAGGAACTACCCCATATAGTGAAGTAATTAACTTTAGTATACTATATAGTAATGGATAAAAGTTTTATAAAATAAAGGGCCATTTAACACTACTGTATTTTCAATTAAATAATGTAAAAATGAATGCATTATACCTAAATATAATTAAACTTATACTTCGAAAATGTTTCACATGTAATAACTATTTACACTCCAAGAAAATATTACGTTTATACAAAATTTCCTATGCAATAACACAAAAAAAAATCATAAAAAAAACCATTCATTTTTAAAACTATCTAGCCACATGTACAATTAATACTCCATACTAAGAGTAAATTATAGTTACCAGATGCCTTTCAAATACTGTAAAAATAATTGAATATATTATTAATCCAAAAAGCATCAAAATATAATAATTACCTATTAATATTTGCTACTAAATTCTCATCCATATTTCCTCAATTCAAACAATCTCCATAAATTGATAATATTTATTTTAAAATATCCAACCTCACTACTCCCATTAACTTTATTCAATTTCGCTTCAAATCATTTTAGTTCTCTGGCAAATACACGCGAGTTTTTCTTCGAATTCATGCGTTCACAATCCAATTATTTTTGAAGTGAAAGAAAAAAGAAAATTTCTTGCGCTTCGTATTTCCAAACAAAATATTGTTATAAAAGAACTAATGGTGTTCTAACCTTTATATTGTTATAAGAGAACTAATGGTGTTCTAACCTTTATATTGTTATAAGAGAACTAATGGTGTTCTAACCTTTATATTGTTATAAGAGAACTAATGGTGTTCTAACCTTTATATTGTTATAAGAGGTGTTCTAACCTTTATATTGTTATAAGAGGTGTTATAACCTTTATATTGTTATAAGAGGTGTTTTAACCTTTATATTGTTATAAGAGGTGTTCTAACCTTTATATTGTTATAAGAGGTGTTCTAACCTTTATATTGTTATAAGAGGTGTTCTAACCTTTATATTGTTATAAGAGGTGTTCTAACCTTTATATTGTTATAAGAGGTGTTCTAACCTTTATATTGTTATAAGAGGTGTTCTAACCTTTATATTGTTATAAGAGGTGTTCTAACCTTTATATTGTTATAAGAGGTGTTCTAACCTTTATATTGTTATAAGAGGTGTTATAACCTTCATATTGTTATTAGAGAACTAATGGTGTTATAACCTTTATATTGTTTTTAAAGTACTAATGTTGTAGAAGTTTTGCATTAAAATAAGAAGAATATAGTCTCTATAGAATTAGGTCTTTTTTATGACCTAACTTATAATAGTACTAGTGTATTTGCCCGTTAAAAAAAACTGGTCTTCAATAGTAATTTAATATCCGTTGCTAGGTTATTTTTAGTGAACAAAATTAACATTTATTTTTCTGCATAAACTAATAATTTTTCCATAGATAAAAACATTCAAAAATTGAACAAAAAGAGAGGAATTTAAATATCAAGTCAATATATTCTCCTGCGTATCATAGTTACATTCTTTATGTTTAATACCCTTCGTATAAAAGCGGACAACAAATGAATAGATAAATAAACACACGAGGGAAATTATTAGTATAGATAGAAGATTAAATTAATTTCACAATATCTAGTATTTAGTAAATTTATATTTTCTTTTTTTCTATAAACTTCAATTTTTATAATAAAAATTTTCTTATTTCCTACACATTTTTAGAAGCAGTGTGATGATATCCTGTCTTTTCCTATTTGCTAGTAGAGATTATCACTCCTATCTTACGAATGATAATTCGAAGGTTTTTATACTATTGAATTATTTACTTTAGGGAAAGAAATTTCAAAACTTTTTGAGAAATTTCAAAACTTTTAAGAAATTTCAAAACTTTTGAGAAAATTCGAAACTTTTAAGAAATTTCAAAACTTTTGAGAAATTTCAAAACTTTTAAGAAATTTCAAAACTTTTAAGAAAATTCGAAACTTTTAAGAAATTTCAAAACTTTTGAGAAATTTCAAAACTTTTAAGAAATTTCAAAACTTTTCAGAAAAATTCAAAACTTTTAAGAAATTTCAAAACTTTTGAGAAATTTCAAAACTTTTAAGAAATTTCAAAACTTTTAAGAAATTTCAAAACTTTTGAGAAATTTCAAAACTTTTAAGAAATTTCAAAACTTTTAAGAAAATTCAAAACTTTTAAGAAATTTCAAAACTTTTAAGAAATTTCCAAATTTTGAAAAGAATTTTAAAAATTAGATTTTTTTTCATATTAGAAGAAATTATAGAACTTGAAGAAATTCAAAACTTTTAAGAAATAAAAGAAGTTTAGCTTATTGCCTTTAACTCCAGAAGAATTTTATTATTTTCTTTATTGATTTATATGTATATACAAGGATTTTCTCATGCTACGTAGAATGAAAGAGGCTGGTGGTAATTAAAGTGTTTCATATCATCACTGCTGTATAATATCACTGCTGTATAATATCACTGCTGTATAATATCACTGTTGCATAATATCACTGCTGCATAATATCACTGCTGTATAATATCACTGTTGCATAATATCACTGCTGCATAATATCACTGCTGTATAATATCACTGCTGTATAATATCACTGCTGTATAATATCACTGCTGTATAATATCACTGCTGTATAATATCACTGCTGTATAATATCACTGCGGTATAATATCACTGCTGTATAATATCACTGCTGTATAATATCACTGCTGTATAATATCACTGCTGTATAATATCACTGCTGTATAATATCACTGCTGTATAATATCACTGCTGTATAATATCACTGCTGTATAATATCACTGCTGTATAATATCACTGCTGTATAATATCACTGCGGTATAATATCACTGCTGTATAATATCACTGCTGTATAATATCACTGCTGTATAATATCACTGCTGTATAATATCACTGCTGTATAATATCACTGCTGTATAATATCACTGCTGTATAATATCACTGCTGTATAATATCACTGCGGTATAATATCACTGCTGTATAATATCACTGCTGTATAATATCACTGCTGTATAATATCACTGCTGTATAATATCACTGCTGTATAATATCACTGCTGTATAATATCACTGCTGTATAATATCACTGCTGTATAATATCACTGCTGTATAATATCACTGCTGTATAATATCACTGCTGTATAATATCACTGCTGTATAACATCACTGCAATGCAGAGAAATAGGAATAAATTGTATAAACTTCTGTCTTTACAACCATTATCAAATAAGGATTCATTCGGTCAGTTTAACCTTAATGAAAACTTAATTAATAAAAGTAATTAAAGCTTTAAATAATTTTAAAACTTACGTATCTTTTAAGAGTTTAGTTTGAAATATTCATCCACATTTGTAAACAAAAAGTTACTGAAATATTATTAGTGTTCTCCGTAGACTTAAACGAGTTATACACTCAACAATATTATTTCACATATACATATAACACGATCTATAGTTCCTAAATTCAAAAGAAAGATGCGATTAGTAGGGTAAGTTTCTATATAATGGATGGTTCCACATTTTCTATCTTTCACTACAACTCCTCTGTAATGAGGTCCTGTATAGTGAAACATCCTGATTAGTAGAGTCCTGAGTAATGAAGTAGCCTGTATAATGAACATGTTTTGTACAGTCTGCCATAAAATGAAGTAAGCTCTATAGTCTATACATATAACAACCAAGTAGTAATTCACTATAGAGGAGTTATACAGTTTAAAACAAATATATAATAATATTCATTTAATTCTTTATTTTATTTAAATACAAATTAAGATAATGATGTCAATTAAAAATCATTATACACTTTATTTTATGATCGACAATATGAGACCGTCTGATAACTGGGAACATCCCCCTAAATTATATCACAACTATAGCTCCCTAATCCTATTTCTAAATGTTGTTCCTAAATTAGCTCCATAATGACGTCTTGTAGCATCTCTTTAGAGGCAAATAAAAATAACTCATCTCGAAATGGCGTCTCAATTTCCTTAGTTTCGGCAATAAATCGTAAGAAAAAGACATTCAATGTTGACAGTCAGACCTGGAGAAGTCCACGGCAGAAAAAACAACGGAATGATACACTACAATGATAAATAATGATGTAATGGCTTGCTATGGAATCTAATGGAGGATTAGGATTTACTGAATATTTCAGGAATTCTCCATTTTAGCGATTTCTGAATACGGAAAATTAAAAAAAAAATCTATTTAGTTTACATTTACAATCATTTTTTCTTTATTAAGTTTATAATACTAATTTAATTTCAATTTGAATTATATTTACAAATTTATTTTTTTCATTATTTTAATTGAAATAAATTTTTCAATTGACATTAAATTTTTAGTTTAGGTTTTTAAGTTAGTTTTTTTTAATTTAGTTTATTTAAATTGATAATACACTTATTTTCAAAACATTTCTGCTTATGACAAACTGTTTCAAAACATCACAGTTGCACCAAGACACTCCTTGCCATCATCAAAGACACCACATATGAACCTATATTGATTGGTACACACTGTTTCAAATTACCTACCATTGTTTCCTTGTTGTCAAATTGATTTGGTTGAATTGATTTGGTTGAATTGATTTGGTTGAATTGATTTGGCTTGACACATTAGTAACACTGTTAAATTAAACCTCTCACTTGGTCGATCAAAAGGAAACCTGCTCCATGCTCCCAAAACACATATAGGCTACGCTACGAGATATCGAATGGTTTCACATCTTCGATTATATAGAGAATGTATAGTAATATAACTACCTATTTTAATTGGTATCCATGATACCTGGATACTTTAATAATAATGATTTCAGGTAACAAGGATACTTTAGTACAAATATTTGCAGGTATCTTGGATACAGATTGAAAATAATAGTAAATAAGAGGAACTGTTGTTTAAGATGTTTATTTGTATTACACGATTGAATAAATTATACACTAATGCTTTATATAATATCATAAAACATAGAGAGACCGAATACAACCATTTTCATACATTAATTTACTAAATTGGTTATTTTATAAGAACAACAAATCCTTTGTTGTTCTTATATGAATTTCAAAATTAGGTAACTTCTTATCCTGAAAAATAATATGATAATATTAATCAATAACTAACATATATATAAAAAAATGGTTTAATGAAATAATAAGGCGTATATACTACATAGTTTATAAAAAAAGAGACATGTACTGTATCTTAGCTTCCTCAATTAGAAAAGGAGTTCATGGAGATGGCAGCAGTGAACCTTTAGTGCAATACTGCCTTAATACTGCCTCAGTACTGCCCTATTTTTACTGCATATGAACTTCTATTGACGAAATCCATCACAATGGAATCTTCAAAGGACTCCTACAAATCGAATCACGAGCTCAATTATTTCACAGAATTGAAATTGGATACGACGTGATGACACAAAACTGATCACTGTAGTACATAACTGCCTTGAACTGCAATGAAAAGAACTGAGGACAGTAGTACATAACTGCCTTAAACTGCACTGAAAAGAACTGAGGACAGTAGTACATAACTGCCTTGAACTGCACTGAAAAGAACTGAGGACAGTAGTACATAACTGCCTCAAACTGCACTGAAAAGAACTGAGGACAGTAGTACATAACTGCCTTGAACTGCACTGAAAAGAACTGAGGACAGTAGTACATAACTGCCATAAACTGCACTGAAAAGAACTGAGGACAGTAGTACATAACTGCCTTGAACTGCACTGAAAAGAACTGAGAACTTTAGTACAGAACTGCCTTAAACTGCACTGAAAAGAACTGAGGACAGTAGTACAGAACTGCCTTAAACTGCACTGAAAAGAACTGAGAACAGTAGTACAGAACTGCCTTGAACTGCACTGAAAAGAACTGAGAACAGTAGTACAGAACTGCCTTAAACTGCACTGAAAAGAACTGAGGACAGTAGTACAGAACTGCCTTAAACTGCACTGAAAAGAACTGAGAACAGTAGTACATAACTGCCTTAAACTGCACTGAAAAGAACTGAGGACAGTAGTACAGAACTGCCTTAAGCTGCACTGAAAAGAACTGAGGACAGTAGTACATAACTGCCTTGAACTGCACTGAAAAGAACTGAGAACAGTAGTACATAACTGCCTAAAACTGCACTGAAAAGAACTGAAGACAGTAGTACATAACTGCCTTGAACTGCACTGAAAAGAACTGAAGACAGTAGTACATAACTGCCTTGAACTGCACTGAAAAGAACTGAAGACAGTAGTACATAACTGCCTTAAGCTGCAGAGAACTACACTGAATAGAACTAATCAGGGTAGTACATAACTGCCCTAAACGGCAGAGAACTGCACTTAATTAAACTGAAATGTCAAAGATGGCATTCATTGCCTACTTCTACTCTATAATAAAACGTCAAAACAAAAACAGTGGAAGTCTTAATTGCAATAAATTGGAACTTACGTCATTTGATTTGGCTTCAGGATAATTCTATTTCATTTCTAGGGATTCAGTACCAATTGAAAGAGACGTGATGTATAGGGTACACTCCTAGTCTTTGAACTGGTCCGTACTTTCGAACATTTAAGATATAATTTTACTCATTAAATTTTAAGCTTACCGATGTCTATGAATTTTATAAATTATATAGTGATTTATGAAAACCTAGTTATAAAATATTATTTCCCGATCATAGGTTTTTATCAGAGATTAGAATAAATTATAAAAATTTCGTTGGTGTTTCTTGAGAAAAAATTTAACGATAATGTCTTTATTATGATATTTTACGATAAAATACCATCAATATTTACCGTAATGGACAATAACAGACAATCTGCCGACTGTAAATTTCATTCTGGGTATTAGTATTAATAATATTTACTGAAATAATTTAGTCAGATAGTTTCATGGTGGGAATAAAGTTTTTATTTTTATTATTTTACACTTTAAAATATATGTAGATGTTTATGTGATAAAATTGAATTAGTTGAAAAGTGAAGAAAACAAAAAGCATTTTTTTTTCTTTTCTAAAAAAAATTATTTAACCATTCTATGAAATATCCAATATATCATTATAATAGTCGATCTGTCTGTCTGTCTGTCCGTTCTTCTAAAGCCTATGACAATTATAAGGAGAAATTATTTATATTTATAAATGTGCTGAACTTTAAAAAAATTAGGAAAAATTTGCACATCTTGATCGTTAATATCTCGAAAACTTATAAAGACATAAAAATCATTAGCTATACGAAAATATTAATATATTTAGTTTCATTATGGATGAATGTTTTTTCCGTATATCTAAAGGAAACTTTATAAAATTTAATTAATATTCAATTAAAATTAAACGGGTGCGAGCCCTAATGAGTAATTAATATGTAATTAAAATTTAGAGTTTATTCGATTCTGATCACCAAAAACATTAATTTGGATTTTTCAGTAGCCGTATATGACGTAAATGGTTAAAACGGCACTAGTTTTAAAAAAGAACGACACTAGTTAAGCACTGATGAACGACACTAGTTTTAAAAAAGAACGACACTAGTTAAGCACTGATGAACGACACTAGTTTTAAAAAAGAACGACACTAGTTTTAAAAAAGAACGACACTAGTTTTAAAAAAGAACGACACTAGTTTCGCACTGATGAACGACACTTGTTTTAAAAAAGAACGACACTAGTTTTAAAAAAGAACGACACTAGTTTCGCGCTGATGAACGACACTAGTTTTAAAAAAGAACGACACTAGTTTTAAAAAAGAACAACACTAGTTTTAAAAAAGAACGACACTAGTTTCGCACTGATGAACGACACTAGTTTTAAAAAAGAACGACACTAGTTTTAAAAAAGAACGACACTAGTTTTAAAAAAGAACGACAATAGTTTTAAAATAGAACGACACTAGTTTCGCACTGATGAACGACACTAGTTTTAAAAAAGAACGACACTAGTTTTAAAAAAGAACGACACTAGTTTTAAAAAAGAACGACACTAGTTTTAAAAAAGAACGACACTAGTTTTAAAAAAGAACGACACTAGTTTTAAAAAAGAACGACACTAGTTTTAAAAAAGAACGACACTAGTTTTAAAAAAGAACGACACTAGTTTCGCACTGATGAATGACACTAGTTTTAAAAAAAGAACGACACTAGTTTCGCACTGATGAACGACACTAGTTTTAAAAAAAGAACGACACTAGTTTCACTTGTAATTTGGTAGACTGGCCCTTTGCAAGATGTGTTCATTTTATTTCAGATCTGAACCTTCCACCAAATCATTTTGCAATGAGATTAATAACGCATGTCAGTTATACTGGAACAGGCGAAATATATCTTGAACTGTACTATGCAGTTATGAATGTGTTGTGTTAGGTAAGTAATGAGTTATTGGATGCTTCCACATTTTCGATCATTTATGTTAAAGTATACAGTAATTATTGTTTAGTTTTATTTTAAATAAATATTTTAATATCGATTAATTTATATATATTATATAATTTTTAGAAGATGATAGAAAATTTTGGACTACCTGATAGCTTGAAACTCACCATATTTTTTTATAATTGAAATATTATTAATATATGATAAATAAAAAAAAATTAAGAATATTATAATGAAAATATTTTAGCTCAATATTTATTAATTTTTAATTATTATTTTACTAAATATTCAATATAAATTAATATCCGATATTTTTAATATAAAATTAAATATTTCATTTTTAATTAACCCTATCTGCTCCAATAAAAGAATTAGTTAATATATATATTGCATATCAATGAATTCAATTAATTTATTTTGATTAATTGTGATTAAATTGAAGACAAAGTGAGTAAAATATTGTGCTATTAATAAATTATTTAATTAATTAAACGTCAAACGAGTAAATAGATTAATTGATAAGGAATCAGATATAAAATATCAAGATATGTAAAAATTCTGTTAAAAATAATCAATTTTAATAACAATAAAATTATATTTATAATTCCCTACACTAATTTACGTACATAATTATTAACAGAAGAACATACGTTTTTATCCCCCATTAATTAACCATCTACAAATTAGCCATACCAAAAAAAAGTAGTAAAACTTCTCCCCGCGGAAATTCATGTAATGAACCAATTACCTTTAAAATATTATTCATGATTTCTAAAAGGGAAACTTACCTGGCACAGCAAGGAGGAACAGAACCAGCACCTGCATGGTTCTAGAACTTGTTAGAACTGTTTTAGAACACTAGCAGTACTTTGGAGTGTTAAAGTGTCTAGCGGATTAAGTCTTAGAGTGAGTCGGAGCAGCACAGACCACACACCTCTCACCACCGAACACAACGTCAGACTGAGCCCCCTTGGAAACAAAAGCTTGCATTTGTTGTTTCGCTGTGAGGAAAGGTGTATATCCTAATGAGTACAGGTGTATATCCTAATGAGTACAGGTGTATATCCTAATGAGTACAGGTGTATACCCTAATGAGTACAGGTGTGAACCCTAATGAGTACAGGTGTATATCCTAATGAGTACAGGTGTGAACCCTAATGAGTACAGGTGTGAACCCTAATGAGTACAGGTGTGAACCCTAATGAGTACAGGTGTGAACCCTAATGAGTACAGGTGTGAACCCTAATGAGTACAGGTATGAACCCTAATGAGTACAGGTGTATACCCTAATGAGTACAGGTGTAAACCCTAATGAGTACAGGTGTGAACCCTAATGAGTACAGGTGTATACCCTAATGAGTACAGGTGTATACCCTAATGAGTACAGGTGTATACCCTAATGAGTACAGGTGTATACCCTAATGAGTAAAGGTGTATACCCTAATGAGTACAGGTGTATACCCTAATGAGTACAGGTGTATACCCTAATGAGTACAGGTGTATACCCTAATGAGTACAGGTGTATACCCTAATGAGTACAGGTGTATACCCTAATGAGTACAGGTGTATACCCTAATGAGTACAGGTGTATACCCTAATATGATATAAATAAATTGTATTTACATTAGTCTATAGTTGCAATCGTTTATTGTTATATTTGAATAGAGGTAAACATTCATATTGTTACAATCGTGTAAAAATATTATTTACACATTTCTCTTTTTTTATAAGTAAAGCAATCGATTCCCAGTAAAGTTTTATTAGAGTCAAATAAAATAAACAGTAAGTTATACAATGAAATAAGTATTGATTGAATTCAAGAATGAATAAGATTAAAATGCAGATAAAAATAATACTAAAATGCAGATAAAAATAAGATTAAAATGCAGATAAAAATAAGATTAAAATGCAGATGAAAATAAGATTAAAATGCAGATAAAAATAATACTAAAATGCAGATGAAAATAATATTAAAATGCAGATAAAAATAAGATTAAAATGCAGATGAAAATAATATTAAAATGCAGATAAAAATAAGATTAAAATGCAGATGAAAATAATATTAAAATGCAGATAAAAATAATTGGTTTGTATTATTGGAACATTTTCTTCATCTTAATCATGAGGTAACAGTCTATCAGTCACAGTCTATCAGTCACAGTCTATCAGTCACAGTCTATCAGTCACAGTCTATCAGTCACAGTCTATCAGTCACAGTCTATCAGTCACAGTCTATCAGTCACAGTCTATCAGTCACAGTCTATCAGTCACAGTGTCTCAGTCACAGTCTATCAGTCACAGTGTCTCATTCACAGTCTATCAGTCACAGTCTATCAGTCACAGTCTATCAGTCACAGTCTATCAGTCACAGTCTATCAGTCACAGTCTATCAGTCACAGTCTCTCAGTCACAGTCTATCAGTCACAGTCTATCAGTCACAGTCTATCAGTCACAGTCTATCAGTCACAGTCTCTCAGTCACAGTCTCTCAGTCACATATAAATATATTTTCTTTTCCATTTTATTCCGCAGATTAGAAATATCCTTTGGGGAATTGCACTCGATTTGTTTTTATACTTCAAATTTTCTGAAGAAAATCTTCTACTAGTTTATAAAGACTGATATCATCGCCCCACCATAACTCTTTCTCAATCTTCTATGGCCCCACCACAACTCTCTCTCAATCTTCTATGGCCCCACCATAACCCTCTCTCAATCTTCTATGGCCCCACCATAACTCCCTATGAGTTACATTTCATATTCAGTACACACAACTTTAGGATATTTTAAGTAAATATCTTTTATTTTCATTTTGACACAGATATCTTTGCCAAATGACATTTTAAAAGATGAAAAAGATAATTATTAAATATTAAAACTAGTTCCTTCTTTCTAATTATAAACTAATGAACAATTAATTATTCGATAACACTATTTGAGATCAATACAGCAAAGTGAACCAATTCCAATAAATGAAAACTGCTGAGTTAGCTAAAATTCCATTCGTTGAATGTATTCTCTTTAATAATTAATTTACACAATAATATGAACTGTCTGTCTGTGCATCATACTCTATTAAGAAAGAAAACATATTAAAAGAAAAAACTAATACTAATACACACTAATATCAATAATTTAAAAATCATAGTTACATACTTCTTTTAAATCAGTATACATTAAATGATAATACGTAAAATATGAGGGATGGTTACAGATACTGTAGACATTTAACAACCTGCAGTTTGTTACCATGCCATGTCATATATAGCACAATACTGCTTGTGTTGTCAGAGAAACATGCAAATGTTCTTCACCGTAAGAGTTCATCCCTAGTGGAATATTATTTGTATTGACTGTAAATAGATATTGTATAAATGTTCTTCACCGTAAGAGTTCATCCCTAGTGTAATATTATTTGTATTAACTGTAAATAGATATTATATGAATGTTCTTCACCGTAAGAGATCATCCCTAGTGGAATATTATTTGTATTGACTGTAAATAGATATTGTATGAATGTTCTTCACCGTAAGAGTTCATCCCTAGTGAAATATTATTTGTATTGACTGTAAATAGATATTGTATGAATGTTCTTCACCGTGAGAGTTCATACCTAGTGGAATATTATTTGTATTGACTGTAAATAGATATTGTATGAATGTTCTTCACCGTAAGAGTTCATCCCTAGTGGAATATTATTTGTATTGACTGTAAATAGATATTGTATGAATGTTCTTCACCGTAAGAGTTCATCCCTAGTGGAATATTATTTGTATTGACTGTAAATAGATATTGTATGAATGTTCTTCACCGTAAAAGTTCATCCCTAGTGGAATATTATTTGTATAGACTGTAAATAGATACTGTATGAATGTTCTTCACCGTAAGAGTTCATTCCTAGTGGAATATTATTTGTATTGACTGTAAATAGATATTGTATGAATGCTCTTCACTGTAAGAGTTCATCCCTAGTGGAATATTATTTGTATTGACTTTAAAGAGATATTGTATGAATGTTCTTCACCGTAAGAGTTCATCCCTAGTGGAATATTATTTGTATTGACTGTAAATAGATATTGTATGAATGTTCTTCACCGTAAGAGTTCATCCCTAGTGGAATATTATTTGTCTAGACTGTAAATAGATATTGTATGAATGTTCTTCATCGTAAGAGTTCATCCCTAGTGGAATATTATTTGTATTGACTGTAAATAGATATTGTATGAATGTTCTTCACCGTAATAGTTCATCCCTAGTGGAATATTATTTGTATTGACTGTAAATAGATATTGTATGAATGTTCTTCACCGTAAGAGTTCATCCCTAGTGGAATATTATTTGTATTGACTGTAAATAGATATTGTATGAATGTTCTTCACCGTAAGAGTTCATCCCTAGTGGAATATTATTTGTATTGACTGTAAATAGATATTGTATGAATGTTCTTCACCGTAAGAGTTCATCCCTAGTGGAATATTATTTGTATTGACTGTAAATAGATATTGTATGAATGTTCTTCACCGTAAGAGTTCATCCCTAGTGGAATATTATTTGTCTAGACTGTAAATAGATATTGTATGAATGTTCTTCATCGTAAGAGTTCATCCCTAGTGGAATATTATTTGTATTGACTGTAAATAGATATTGTATGAATGTTCTTCACCGTAATAGTTCATCCCTAGTGGAATATTATTTGTATTGACTGTAAATAGATATTGTATGAATGTTCTTCACCGTAAGAGTTCATCCCTAGTGGAATATTATTTGTATTGACTGTAAATAGATATTGTATAAATGTTCTTCACCGTAAGAGTTCATCCCTAGTGTAATATTATTTGTATTGACTGTAAATAGATATTATATGAATGTTCTTCACCGTAAGAGATCATCCCTAGTGGAATATTATTTGTATTGACTGTAAATAGATATTGTATGAATGTTCTTCACCGTAAGAGTTCATCCCTAGTGTAATATTATTTGTATTGACTGTAAATAGATATTATATGAATGTTCTTCACCGTAAGAGATCATCCCTAGTGGAATATTATTTGTATTGACTGTAAATAGATATTGTATGAATGTTCTTCACCGTAAGAGTTCATCCCTAGTGAAATATTATTTGTATTGACTGTAAATAGATATTGTATGAATGTTCTTCACCGTGAGAGTTCATACCCAGTGGAATATTATTTGTATTGACTGTAAATAGATATTGTATGAATGTTCTTCACCGTAAGAGTTCATCCCTAGTGGAATATTATTTGTATTGACTGTAAATAGATATTGTATGAATGTTCTTCACCGTAAGAGTTCATCCCTAGTGGAATATTATTTGTATTGACTGTAAATAGATATTGTATGAATGTTCTTCACCGTAAAAGTTCATCCCTAGTGGAATATTATTTGTATAGACTGTAAATAGATACTGTATGAATGTTCTTCACCGTAAGAGTTCATTCCTAGTGGAATATTATTTGTATTGACTGTAAATAGATATTGTATGAATGCTCTTCACTGTAAGAGTTCATCCCTAGTGGAATATTATTTGTATTGACTTTAAAGAGATATTGTATGAATGTTCTTCACCGTAAGAGTTCATCCCTAGTGGAATATTATTTGTATTGACTGTAAATAGATATTGTATGAATGTTCTTCACCGTAAGAGTTCATCCCTAGTGGAATATTATTTGTCTAGACTGTAAATAGATATTGTATGAATGTTCTTCATCGTAAGAGTTCATCCCTAGTGGAATATTATTTGTATTGACTGTAAATAGATATTGTATGAATGTTCTTCACCGTAATAGTTCATCCCTAGTGGAATATTATTTGTATTGACTGTAAATAGATATTGTATGGATGTTCTTCACCGTAAGAGTTCATCCCTAGTGGAATATTATTTGTATTGACTGTAAATAGATATTGTATGAATGTTCTTCACCGTAAGAGTTCATCCCTAGTGGAATATTATTTGTATTGACTGTAAATAGATATTGTATGAATGTTCTTCACCGTAAGAGTTCATCCCTAGTGGAATATTATTTGTATTGACTGTAAATAGATATTGTATGAATGTTCTTCACCGTAAGAGTTCATCCCTAGTGGAATATTATTTGTCTAGACTGTAAATAGATATTGTATGAATGTTCTTCATCGTAAGAGTTCATCCCTAGTGGAATATTATTTGTATTGACTGTAAATAGATATTGTATGAATGTTCTTCACCGTAATAGTTCATCCCTAGTGGAATATTATTTGTATTGACTGTAAATAGATATTGTATGAATGTTCTTCACCGTAAGAGTTCATCCCTAGTGGAATATTATTTGTATTGACTGTAAATAGATATTGTATGAATGTTCTTCACCGTAAGAGTTCATCCCTAGTGGAATATTATTTGTATTGACTGTAAATAGATATTGTATGAATGTTCTTCACCGTAAGAGTTCATCCCTAGTGGAATATTATTTGTCTAGACTGTAAATAGATATTGTATGAATGTTCTTCATCGTAAGAGTTCATCCCTAGTGGAATATTATTTGTATTGACTGTAAATAGATATTGTATGAATGTTCTTCACCGTAATAGTTCATCCCTAGTGGAATATTATTTGTATTGACTGTAAATAGATATTGTATGAATGTTCTTCACCGTAAGAGTTCATCCCTAGTGGAATATTATTTGTATTAACTGTAAATAGATATTGTATGAATGCTCTTCACCGTAAGAGTTCATCCCTAGTGGAATATTATTTGTATTAACTGTAAATAGATATTGTATGAATGTTCTTCACCGTAAGAGTTCATCCCTAGTGGAATATTATTTGTATTGACTGTAAATAGATATTGTATGAATGTTCTTCACCGTAAGAGTTCATCCCTAGTGGAATATTATTTGTATTAACTGTAAATAGATATTGTATGAATGCTCTTCACCGTAAGAGTTCATCCCTAGTGGAATATTATTTGTATTAACTGTAAATAGATATTGTATGAATGTTCTTCACCGTAAGAAATCATCCCTAGTGGAATATTATTTGTATTGACTGTAAATAGATATTGTATGAATGTTCTTCACCGTAAGAGTTCATCCCTAGTGGAATATTATTTGTATTGACTGTAACTAGATATTGTATGAATGTTCTTCACCGTAAGAGTTCATCCCTAGTGTAATATTATTTGTATTGACTGTGAATAGATAGTGTAAGAATGTTCTTCACCGTAAGAGTTCATCCCTAGTGGAATATTATTTGTATTGACTGTAACTAGATATTGTATGAATGTTCTTCACCGTAAGAGTTCATCCCTAGTGGAATATTATTTGTATTGACTGTGAATAGATATTGTATGAATGTTCTTCACCGTAAGAGTTCATCCCTAGTGGAATATTATTTGTATTGACTGTGAATAGATATTGTATGAATGTTCTTCACCGTAAGAGTTCATCCCTAGTGGAATATTATTTGTATTGACTGTAAATAGATATTGTATGAATGTTCTTCACCGTATGAGTTCATCCCTAGTGGAATATTATTTGTATTGACTGTAAATAGATATTGTATGAATGTTCTTCACCGTAAGAGTTCATCCCTAGTGGAATATTATTTGTATTGACTGTGAATAGATATTGTATGAATGTTCTTCACCGTAAGAGTTCATCCCTAGTGGAATATTATTTGTATTGACTGTGAATAGATATTGTATGAATGTTCTTCACCGTAAGAGTTCATCCCTAGTGTAATATTATTTGTATTGACTGTGAATAGATATTGTAAGAATGTTCTTCACCGTAAGAGTTCATCCCTAGTGGAATATTATTTGTATTGACTGTAACTAGATATTGTATGAATGTTCTTCACCGTAAGAGTTCATCCCTAGTGGAATATTATTTGTATTGACTGTAACTAGATATTGTATGAATGTTCTTCACCGTAAGAGTTCATCCCTAGTGGAATATTATTTGTATTGACTGTAACTAGATATTGTATGAATGTTCTTCACCGTAAGAGTTCATCCCTAGTGGAATATTATTTGTATTGACTGTGAATAGATATTGTATGAATGTTCTTCACCGTAAGAGTTCATCCCTAGTGGAATATTATTTGTATTGACTGTGAATAGATATTGTATGAATGTTCTTCACCGTAAGAGTTCATCCCTAGTGGAATATTATTTGTATTGACTGTAAATAGATATTGTATGAATGTTCTTCACCGTAAGAGTTCATCCCTAGTGGAATATTATTTGTATTGACTGTGAATAGATATTGTATGAATGTTCTTCACCGTAAGAGTTCATCCCTAGTGGAATATTATTTGTATTGACTGTGAATAGATATTGTATGAATGTTCTTCACCGTAAGAGTTCATCCCTAGTGGAATATTATTTGTATTGACTGTGAATAGATATTGTATGAATGTTCTTCACCGTAAGAGTTCATCTCTAGTGGAATATTATTTGTATTGACTGTAACTAGATATTGTATGAATGTTCTTCACCGTAAGAGTTCATCCCTAGTGGAATATTATTTGTATTGACTGTGAATAGATATTGTATGAATGTTCTTCTATGAAATGCCGATAAGATTTAGTTGGCATTACTCATTAACACCACCTTCCTACACCAAGACCTAACCATCTCCTCCTTTTTTTTTTTGTTCAGAATAATCACAACTGTTAATATTTAATGGTAAAGACTCTCTACATAAAAAAGGAGCATTAATTGGCCTTTTATTCTACTGCATTGAATGTACTTAGTAACTGCACTTGTTTTCAGTCCTCTAATCGTTAATGATTATTGAGTTTATATCCCAGGTAGCAATGAATGTTATTTAAATGTTAGAATAATATTATCCTGTAACCAAAAGTAATGTTATTTTCAATGTTAAAATAACATTATAAAAATGTTATATTTTCAATGTTAACATAATATTACAACCGAACCTTGAAATAACATTGGGAAATAATATTGAATGTTATGTTGTAATATTAATATAACATTTAAAAAATGTTTAATAATGTTATTTTGATATTAAACAAATGTTATCTAACATTTGTTTATTACGAACAAACCTTATAATAACATTGGGATATAATATTTAATGTTATGTTGTAATATTAAAATAACATTTAAAAAATGTTAAATAATGTTATTGTAATATCAAAAAATGTTAATATAACATTTTTTATTAATAAAAAAACATAATTTAACATTTTTCAAATGTTATTTTAATATTACAACATAACATTCAATGTTATTTCCCAATGTTATTTTAAGGTTCGGTTGTAATATTATGTTAACATTGAAAATATAACATTTTTATAATGTTATTTTAACATTGAAAATAACATTACTTTTGGTTACAGGATAATATTATTCTAACATTTAAATAACATTCATTGCTACCTGGGATATGTATGTTCAATAATACATACCAACATGTACTATGTTCAATTATACATACCAACATGTATGTCCATTAATAAATACTAACAAGTATGTTCAATAATACATACCAACATGTATGTTCAATAATAATTACCATTATGTACGTATTTCCAATAATACATACTAACATGTATGTTCAATAATAAATATCAACATGTGTGTTCAATAATACATTATTACATACCAACATGTTTGTTCAATAATAAATGCTAACATGTATGTTCAATAATACATACCAACATGTATGTTCATTAATAAATACTAACATGTATATTTAATAATACATACCAACATTTATGTTCAATAATTCCTTCCAATTAACCTCATGAGGGAACATCGCGGGGATATTGCTGGAAGGTTATTTTGCAATTGGTGAGGGAATTCTAGAAGATTACAGGAAGGATAAACAAAAGAATGCAGGCGACAGTCGAATTCTTTATACACAACTGTCACGAGCATTCGATTTAGCATATCCTCCACTGTGTATGGACGTCGTACGGTACACCTCTCTGGCTTAACCCTGTGGAGGTGGCGGGGCTTCTGTCCGACTGGTGCGCACAACTTGGAGGAGGGAGTCGACTGAAGATATAATCTTTGTTTCTTACGGATGTCATGATAATTTCTAGACATTTTTACTAAAAAACACCTAGCTAATTCACTTCACTCGCAACTTATTCAAGCACATGCAGGCTCACAGCACAAAGACGAAGGACTCACTGACAACGAATATACCGCCAAGAACGTACCACATGCATAAACATGAGTAATGAAATAATAATATTTAGAAGACCAAGTAATTAAAATAATACAATTTACTCTATGGTCTAAAACCTCATAGAAAGTAACATATTGGGATAATATAGATCAATCAATTACAATGTAAATGTTGAAAACAACTTAAAACTTTATCCGTAGATGGCGCTGGTGTTACAATGAGCGCGTGAATTTTGTGTTTCAGTTACCATGTATGTACGTAGCATAACAAATACGTGAGTTGCCAGTTAGTTAATTCAATGAATTGGTAACTGTTATAAATTTGAAGTGAAAAACTGTTACAAACAATATTTAATAGGTAATCGAAATTATATTTATACTTTTAATTGAAAGTGTTCTGTATGTATAACGAGAGAAGAATAGATCCCATGATAAGTAAAAGATTTCAAATTAAAATAATTGGGTACTTAATTAACGTAACAGTAAAACGTATTTAAATTGAGAACTCATTTTGAATAAGTAGGTATATTGGGTAAACACCCAATTCTCGGACAAACACAGTTTACGAACAGTGGGCGTGAACCCCAGGATCCGACAGGCTTAAATTAATGAATTCTGCTTATAATAAACATTTGATTGGCCATATGATCGATAACTGTGTTATGTTCGGTAATTGGGTGTTTACCCTTGTAAGATACATGGAAATCTTCACTAAATCAAAATGGAATTAGGTATATAGTGGAAATGTTTTGTAGGTATGATTTTCTATCATAATACGTATGTAAAGTTATATTTTAGTATTTATTTTAAACATTATTCAAATAGTATGTTGAATATTGTTATATTATTTACGTATAACCTTATTATAATACTAACTTATAATCTTATTATAACATTAAAATATAAGTATTATTTTAATGTTATCGAGTAACCTTATTATAATATATATGCATAATCTTAATATAATAAAGCTTTCGAATATTTAGTACTAATATTATATTTATATTTTTATAAGGTTAGATTATAACATGAACTTCTAATATTATAAGCTAATGTTAAAATAATATTAATATAATAATCCAAAAATAACATTCAACATAAATATAACATTCAAACATTATAATAACATTATTATAATGTTCGATTGCTAGCTGGGATGCTAATTTTTACTAAAATAACTATTCAAATAAATTGTTACTTAATACTCTAATTCTTGTTACTGTTTCATCATTACTAGTATTTTAAATTTTTTATGTAATGGTATAGCTAAATCTTAGAAAAATAGGAATAATTATTACCTAGATTATGTTTTTTTATGTAACACTCTATGATATTTGTTTAATTATGAAACAGTTTATTTGAGAATAAAAAAAAAAGACAAAGGAATTAATTAGCAACATCTTATAAACACTCTTTTCTAAAGAACGGAAAATTGTTTTTGTTTCGGTATTAATTTCATTCACAATAATTCTTGAATAGATAAAGTTTACGAAAAGAAATGATGAGGTTTCGTTTTCCTACTTTAGAGATATTTTCAAGATTTCATCTGAGAGTTTATATAGCAAGAAAAAGAAAGTGAAATATTTATATATTGAACAAACAAGGTTAATAATATGTACACTATACAGTTTCAGTAGAGAGATTTCAATGTGAATTGTACCTAAGAAATTTATTTAATTAATTAATAGAGAAAATAAATTACATCTTATAAGGCTGGTAAAGGCACAGTATACAGAATAGGGAAGTAACAACATCTTATAGGGCTTGTAAAGGCACAGTATACAGAATAGGGAAGTAACAACATCTTATAGGGCTGGTAAAGGCACAGTATACAGAATAGGGAAGTAACAACATCTTATAGGGCTGGTAAAGGCACAGTATACAGAATAGGGAAGTAACAACATCTTATAGGGCTTGTAAAGGCACAGTGTACAGAATAGGGAAGTAACAACATCTTATAGGGCTGGTAAAGGCACAGTATACAGAATAGGGAAGTAACAACATCTTATAGGGCTTGTAAAGGCACAGTGTACAGAATAGGGAAGTAACAACATCTTATAGGGCTGGTAAAGGCACAGTATACAGAATAGGAAAGTAACAACATCTTATAGGGCTTGTAAAGGCACAGTGTACAGAATAGGGAAGTAACAACATCTTATAGGGCTTGTAAAGGCACAGTGTACAGAATAGGGAAGTAACAACATCTTATAGGGCTGGTAAAGGCACAGTATACAGAATAGGGAAGTAACAACATCTTATAGGGCTTGTAAAGGCACAGTGTACAGAATAGGGAAGTAACAACATCTTATAGGGCTGGTAAAGGCACAGTATACAGAATAGGGAAGTAACAACATCTTATAGGGCTTGTAAAGGCACAGTGTACAGAATAGGGAAGTAACAACATCTTATAGGGCTGGTAAAGGCACAGTATACAGAATAGGAAAGTAACAACATCTTATAGGGCTGGTAAAGGCACAGTATACAGAATAGGGAAGTAACAACATCTTATAGGACTGGTAAAGGCACAGTATACAGAATAGGAAAGTAACAACATCTTATAGGGCTTGTAAAGGCACAGTGTACAGAATAGGAAAGTAACAACATCTTATAGGGCTTGTAAAGGCACAGTGTACAGAATAGGGAAGTAACAACATCTTATAGGGCTGGTAAAGGCACAGTATACAGAATAGGGAAGTAACAACATCTTATAGGGCTTGTAAAGGCACAGTATACAGAATAGGGAAGTAACAACATCTTATAGGGCTGGTAAAGGCACAGTATACAGAATAGGGAAGTAAGAACATCTTATAGGGCTGGTAAAGGCACAGTGTACAGAATAGGGAAGTAACAACATCTTATAGGGCTGGTAAAGGCACAGTATACAGAATAGGGAAGTAACAACATCTTATAGGGCTGGTAAAGGCACAGTGTACAGAATAGGGAAGTAACAACATCTTATAGGGCTGGTAAAGGCACAGTATACAGAATAGGGAAGTAACAACATCTTATAGGGCTGGTAAAGGCACAGTATACAGAATAGGGAAGTAACAACATCTTATAGGGCTGGTAAAGACACAGTATACAGAATAGGGAAGTAACAACATCTTATAGGGCTGGTAAAGGCACAGTATACAGAATAGGGAAGTGGATAGGGAAGGCGTCTCAATCATATATCAATCAGTGACGTCACGGTTATTAAATAAAATTATGATTTGTTAATTTCTATACGACTATATAAGTATATTTTAAAAATAAAGTTTTTTTTACTTAAATTCATCTCTTCTTTGTATCTTACAGAGTTTAATTACATTTTTCTGGTGATTGTGTTCATCATCTGTGACAGATTATACGATAAATATGTATTGAAATAATTCTGTGACGTCGTTGGTTGTCTTTATATTACCTTTGCAGAGTGCAGAAAGTTATATTTAAGGTGGCATTTCTTTATTTGTTATCTTTTTATTAGCAAAACTCAAAAAGCATTCAAATAAATTACCTGAAATTTAGTTAGACGATTGGTCATTATCCAGTTACCAATTATAAGATTTTGGGAGAGGACAGGTCGAAGGTCAAGGTCATTCATAACCCATGGATTATAGGATGGTCAGTGTCATTTATAAGTGACGGAGAAGGTATGCGCTCACCAACACAGACAGTTCCTTTACCCTATTCATCACATAGCACTCACCTCCATTTCTCAGGTGTGAACTGTGCTTCTCTCACCTGAAGGATTTTCTCACTAATTGAACGTTTATCCCTTGTAACGTGAAGAAAAAATGAATACTTTATTCCTTCTTCGTCACATTCTGTCATCACATTCTGCCATCACATTCTGTCATCACATTCTGTCATCACATTCTGTGATCACATTCTGTGATCACATTCTGTTATCACATTCTGCCATCACATTCTGTCATCACATTCTGTCATCACATTCTGTCATCACTTTCTGTCATCACATTCTGTCATCACATTCTGTCATCACATTCTGTCATCACATTCTGTCATCACATTCTGTCATCACATTCTGTCATCACATTCTGTCATCACATTCTTTCATCACATTCAGTTGTTGTTGTTGTGAAATTTAATGTCATCATTTTTGACAGCCCGAGTACACTGGTAACTAAATGACGGGCACTGGTAGAGCGTATTCTTTCGCCACCGCTTTTCAATGACCTTGACCATCCAATAATCCATGAGTTATAAATGATCTTGACCTTAGATCTGTTCGTTCCCAAAATCTAATAAACTGGTGACTGGATAATAACCAATTGTAGCACCAAATTTCAGGCAATTTGGTTTGAAAAAAATTTCAGTTGTGCGAATAACAAAATGATAAAAAAGGCCGCCTAAAAATATAACCTTCTGCAATCTGCGAAGGCAAAAGACAAAAATTGTATTTCAATTGAATGACTATTTTTTAAATAGAAATATTATTTCAATAAACTATTGTATATATGCCTACATCAAAAACAATATATTAAAATAAAACAGTTTGGATATTAAACTTAAATGGATAAATGAAACAGCTGAAATAGTAAAATTTAATATGGAAAGTATTAAAAATGAACACAAAATATATTGAAATAAAATAGAGGAAATAATAAAAATTGAGACTCAGTCATTGAATAGTTTCCATTTAATTGGCTGACAGGCTGGTTGAAATTCAAGCCTCACTTTTGCTGAAGTTGTCCCTTTATTTAATTTGATAATTGCCATCACACCATTTAATGTAAACTTCTAAATGGATATAATTGCCCAGAAACTTTTATTCTATTGCACCTAAATAAAATGTATGTGAATACCACATAAATAAAATGAATGTGAATACCACATAAATGAAAGGAATGTGAATACCACATAAATAAAATGTATGTGAATACCACGTCAATAAAATGAATGTGAAAACCACATAAATGAAATATAACAATTATATTCATTTATATTTTGCCTGGCATAATTAAAATATATTTTATCAATTATTTTCGAATTCCAAAACTAAATCATTATGGTGGGGCCATAGAAGATCAAATGATTGTCCCCTTTGATCTACCATACACCCACCATAACCCATCTAAACAATTAAAATATTCTTTTTCTAGAAAATTTACTAGTATTTTTAAAAGTAATTTGACTAGTATAGTTGCTAGTATTTTTATTAGTATTTTACTAGTTACCTTCGAAAATTTGCGGAAGGTTTTATTTTACACGGCATTTACTTATTTATCATCTTGTTATTCGCATAACTAAAAAAGTATTTAACCAAATTGCCTGAAATTTGAAGAAACGATTGGTCAATGTCCAGGAACCCTCTGGTAGAGTTTTGGAAGCGACCCGGTCAAAGGTCAAGGTCATTTAAAACCCGGAAAGTATTCAACCATATTGTATGTAACTTGGTGGGACGATTAATCAATATCCAGAAACTATTTCGTCAAGGCCATTCAAGGTCAAGGCCATTCAAGGTCAAGGCCATTCAAGGTCAAGGCCATTCAAGGTCAAGGCCATTTATATCTTAATAACTCAAGAGTATTGAACACTACTATATGAAATTTAATAGAACAATTGGTCATTATCATTTGTTTTGGAACCATCTGGTAGAATTTTGGGAGCGATCCGGTCAAAGGTCAAGGTCAAAGTCACCTATAACTCAAGTAACTAAAAGTATTCAACCATATTGTATGCAACTTGTCGAGACGATTTATCACTATCCAGTAACCAGTGTAACAGATTTCAGGAGAGAAAGGGCCAAAGTGGTGTCGAAGGTATGCGCTCTACCGAGTTCTCGTAATCTAGTTCCTAATTTTTTATCTCACGAGTAGGGTACGCGATCATTTTATTCCAAAACATAGATATCGATATATATACATTGAGGGAAAGGAAGAGCAGTGTTCGAACAGATAAAGAACAAACGGTCATCCCCAGAGTAACGGCAAAAACATTTCTGTTTTCCTCAGATAACAGAAACAATCAAACAAAAATGCATCGCTTGGTTTGTTTCTATATTAATGATTGTTAGGGAGATAATAGTTTATATAGAGGAGATATTATTTAGTTTAAAATGAATTTTACGTACATTCTTTGAGTTAAACTAGTGTAGTTTCCCTTTAAAAATAACATGGATTTAATAGTACTGATACTTGTATTTATATAATTATAATACAAACAAGGTATGTGTCTTTATTTCTAGTTATTTATTGATGATATTTATTAATGTTATTAATAAATGTTATTTATTGGCGAAATTTATTGATGTTATTCAGATATTTATTGATTATAATTATACCCTGCAGAGTTTAAATTATATTTTAAATTATTCAAATTTTTCTGTAAAAAATTTGATAAAAAAATAGAAATTAGAATCCAATTACTGAAAGAGGTGCACGAAATATGTATACACTAGTGTATTTCCCGTTAAAAATAACGGGTCATCATCAATACCAATTTATTATCGGTTTTTAGTTTACTTTTAATGAATTCATTTAAAATTAAATTTTCTGCAAAGTCTAATTTATTTTATAGATAAAATACATTTAAAAATTGAATGAAAACAGGATATTTAAATATCAAATCAATATATTCCCGTGCGTATCATAGTTACATTCTTCATGTTTAATACCCGTCGTGTAAAAGCGGACACCAAATAAATAAATAAACACACTAAGGAAATTATTAGTATAGATATATACAGAATGACCCAGAAAAAACTGTACCCAATTTGAATTAAAATAAGTATTGTATTTATAAGTATATAATGAATCTTAAACGATGATTGTGGTATAATGGATACAAGTAAAAATATTTCATTTTTCTTTTACTTAGGGTACGGTTACTATGCATGCGTATTCGAGCGATTTTTCGCACTGACGACTTCTGTTGAAATCGGATGAAAATCAAATTCATTCTTTCCAATGGGAGTGGTTACCGTCGTCAGAATACGTACGAAGTCCTCAGAACAACTTCAGCGTTCAAATGAGTTTGATTTTTTCATGCGACTGGCGACAGATTTGGTCATTTTTGTGTTTAATTCTCTCACTTTCGATTGCTGTTACTGTTTACCCATGCGTTTTGGAATTATATTATTTATACTACCTATCAGGAATAATGCAGATATTTTTCAATTATATATATAATACCTATTTGTTCATATAATGGCTTGAATTGGTGGTTACTGTGTACAGTTTTTTTTTCCGTAAAATTGATTATCCTTATAGTTATAAAAAAAATTCTCCTTATTTTTCTTTTTAGGTATTTCAAAAATTGTGTGCAGTGAAAATAATAATCAAATTAGCGTCACGTCTATTATGTCAGAGGCACACATGTATATAGGTGTTCAATTCCTCCCGAACATTACATCGAATAAGCATAGTTTAGACCCCAAAATTAATTGGACAGAAACATACTGACGATCAGAAATCGCGTACAGTGTAACCACCTCGCACTGACGATCAGTTCTGACGATATCATCAGTGCGAAAAATCGCTCGAATACGCATACATAGTAACCGTAGCCTAATTAAAATCTAATTTTTAAATAAAATCTATCCTAATAATACCCGTAGTGTGTTTATTTATTTGGTGTCCGCTTTTACACGACGGGTATTAAACATGAAGAATGTAACTATGATACGCACAGGAAAATATTGACTTGATATTTAAATTACCCTGTTTTTTTATTCTATTTTTAAATGTATTTTATCTATGAAATAAGTTAGACTATGAAGAAAATTTGGTTTAATTGAATTCATTAAAAGTAACCTATTAACGGGTAATAAATTACGATTGATGATGACCCGTTA
Source organism: Caprella mutica (assembly GCA_947561585.1). Taxonomy (NCBI): domain Eukaryota; kingdom Metazoa; phylum Arthropoda; class Malacostraca; order Amphipoda; family Caprellidae; genus Caprella; species Caprella mutica. The sequence continues at coordinate 55,989 of CANNZV010002822.1, forward strand.
TTTTAACGGGAAAGTACACTAGTATTACTATAAATTCAGAGTTGGTTACACCTTTCTATGGATCAACCTGTATAGAATCTTATATTCTTTACAAATTCTTCCAATTTTATAATTTCAAGAACTCTTAAAATCGGACGACTATGTGAACCCTAATGAGTTTGACGTGTGTTTTCTATGCACATCCTTTTTAAATTACTTTATATCTTTCATGTTATTCTTTTGAATTTACTGGCCTTTCTTTACTTTGTTCTTATATAAATTTTTGTATTTAGAAGTTAAGAATTATTTACTTACCGGCGTAAATCGGCGTATATCAAGTAAATTAGGAAATGAATTGAACTGTTGTGACGTGTGGCAACCTACAAATACAGTTTGGTTAGCCTCTAAGTACACATCAGTCCACGTTTTATGGAGTACACACACATGTGCGAGCTATGATTGGGTACCACTCCACCCAATCACAGCTCTGCTCTCTCAGTTGCCAATGTCTTATATACCTATGTATTTATTTTTCCTTATATGTTCAACATTTTTACTTCAACATTTTCAAACCTTCCCGTAAATTCTGATAGTCAAATTCATTAGGGTTAAACTCTACTATTCTTAACCTAATATTCTATTTTTACCAAAATCAACCTATATAGTACGTATATACTAATGCAAAGTATATAGTTGTTTGTCTGTTGAAAGGCACATGTATTTGAAATATCTTTGACACAGGCAAGAAACATCCGAAGAGATGAAATATGGATATCGGAAAATCTCGGTAACAGAAAATGTGGTAAACTGAAAATCTCGATAACAGAAAATGTGGTAAACTGAAAATCTCGATAACAGAAAATGTGGTAAACTGAAAATCTCGATAACAGAAAATGTGGTAAACTGAAAATCTCGATAAAGAAAAATCTGGAAAACTTAAAATCTGGATAATAGAAAGTCTGGTTAACTGATTAATGAGGAAAACGGAAAATCTGGAAAACTTAAAATCTAGATAATAGAAAGTCTGGTTAACTGATTAACGAGGAAAACGGAAAATCTGGATAACATAAAATCTCCAAAACAAAATATCTAGATAACAGAAAATCTGAACAACTGAAAATCTGGATATTAGAAAATCAGAAAATCTAAAAATCTGGATATTACAAAATCAGAAAATCTGAAAATCTGGATATTAGAAAATCAGGATAACAGAAAATCAGAAAATCTGAAAATTTGGATCTTAGAAAATCAGGATAACAAAAATTTGGAAAACTGAAAATCTGGAAAACAAAAAATCTCCAAAACAAAAAAATTCGATAACATAATATCTGGAAAACAAAATATCTAGAAAACTGAAAATCTTAATATCAGAAAATCTGGATGAATAATATTTTGATAACAGAAAATTCTGATAAAAGTAGGTCAACGAATTTGAATAATAAAAGAAAATCGTTTCCTAAATACAGTAGAACTCCTCTGCAAAAAAATCCTGTATAGTGAATGTATATTGTCGTGAGTAAGGATTCTTTATAGTGAACGAATTTTCTTTACTCTCTCTTAAATGACCTTTAGTTGCCTATAACTAATGGTCATTCAAGGCAAACTTTCGTATGAACGAAACACAAACTCAATAATTTTTAAATAAAATATATTTCTCAAATTTATCCTATTGATCGAAAGAATATTAGTTTAAGAATAAATGCATTAAAGTTAATTAAATGAAGACACAACATCTCTTACTCAATAATGAATTAAAAAATCTCTGCTCCGTCAGAACCAAAGTTCAAATAATGTCTATCAGTTCATACATTTTCTATACAGTTCCATTTCAGTTGACTTGTGATGTCCATTTCATTTTGGAGATAAAACTTGCCAATCTTTTGATTAGGAGTTGCTTTTCAATCAGAGTTAGACATAGTAGGTATTTTTAAATCTGATATAACTGTGAAGAACTAAAGATGAGAAGGTTAGATGAGCACTGAAATGATAAAACTAAATGGCTTATCATCTCATTTTCGGTATTAATTATATATTTTAATAGTTTGTATTGACTGTAAATAGATATTGTATGAATGTTCTTCACCGTAAGAGTTCATCCCTAGTGGAATATTATTTGTATGGACTGTGAATAGATATTGTATTAATGTTCTTCACCGTAAGAGTTCATCCCTAGTGGAATATTATTTGTATTGACTGTAAATAGATATTGTATGGATGTTCTTCACCGTAAGAGTTCATCCCTAGTGGAATATTATTTGTATGGACTGTGAATAGATATTGTATTAATGTTCTTCACCGTAAGAGTTCATCCCTAGTGGAATATTATTTGTATTGACTTTAAATAGATATTGTATGAATGTTCCTCACCGTAAGAGTTCATCCCTAGTGGAATATTATTTGTATTGACTGTAAATAGATATTGTAAGAATGTTCTTCACCGTAAGAGCTCATCCCTAGTGGAATATTATTTGTATTGACTGTAAATAGATATTGTATGAATGTTCTTCACCGTAAGAGTTCATCCCTAGTGGAATATTATTTGTATTGACTTTAAATAGATATTGTATGAATGTTCTTCACCGTAAGAGTTCATCCCTAGTGGAATATTATTTGTATTGACTGTAAATAGATATTGTATGAATGTTCTTCACCGTAAGAGTTCATCCCTAGTGGAATATTATTTGTATGGACTGTGAATAGATATTGTATTAATGTTCTTCACCGTAAGAGTTCATCCCTAGTGCAATATTATTTGTATGGACTGTGAATAGATATTGTATTAATGTTCTTCACCGTAAGAGTTCATCCCTAGTGGAATATTATTTGTATTGACTGTAAATAGATATTGTATGAATGTTCTTCACCGTAAGAGTTCATCCCTAGTGGAATATTATTTGTATTGACTGTAAATAGATATTGTATGAATGTTCTTCACCGTAAGAGTTCATCCCTAGTGGAATACTATTTGTATTGACTGTAAATAGATACTGTATGAATGTTCCTCACCGTAAGAGTTTATCCCTAGTGGAATATTATTTGTATTGACTGTAAATAGATATTGTATGAATGTTCTTCACCGTAAGAGTTCATCCCTAGTGGAATATTATTTGTATGGACTGTGAATAGATATTGTATTAATGTTCTTCACCGTAAGAGTTCATCCCTAGTGGAATATTATTTGTATTGACTGTAAATAGATATTGTATGAATGTTCTTCACCGTAAGAGTTCATCCCTAGTGGAATATTATTTGTATTGACTGTAAATAGATATTGTATGAATGTTCTTCACCGTAAGAGTTCATCCCTAGTGTAATATTATTTGTATTGACTGTAAATAGATATTGTATGAATGTTCTTCACCGTAAGAGTTCATCCCTAGTGGAATACTATTTGTATTGACTGTAAATAGATACTGTATGAATGTTCCTCACCGTAAGAGTTCATCCCTAGTGGAATATTTTTGTATTGACTGTAAATAGATATTGTAAGAATGTTCTTCACCGTAAGAGCTCATCCCTAGTGGAATATTATTTGTATTGACTGTAAATAGATATTGTATGAATGTTCTTCACCGTAAGAGCTCATCCCTAGTGGAATATTATTTGTATTGACTTTAAATAGATATTGTATGAATGTTCTTCACCGTAAGAGTTCATCCCTAGTGGAATATTATTTGTATTGACTGTAAATAGATATTGTATGAATGTTCTTCACCGTAGGAGTTCATCCCTAGTGGAATATTATTTGTATGGACTGTGAATAGATATTGTATTAATGTTCTTCACCGTAAGAGTTCATCCCTAGTGCAATATTATTTGTATGGACTGTGAATAGATATTGTATTAATGTTCTTCACCGTAAGAGTTCATCCCTAGTGGAATATTATTTGTATGGACTGTGAATAGATATTGTATTAATGTTCTTCACCGTAAGAGTTCATCCCTAGTGGAATATTATTTGTATTGACTGTAAATAGATAATGTATGAATGTTCTCCACCGTAAGAGTTCATCCCTAGTGGAATATTATTTGTATTGACTGTAAATAGATATTGTATGAATGTTCTTCACCGTAAGAGTTCATCCCTAGTGTAATATTATTTGTATTGACTGTAAATAGATATTGTATGAATGTTCTTCACCGTAAGAGTTCATCCCTAGTGGAATACTATTTGTATTGACTGTAAATAGATACTGTATGAATGTTCCTCACCGTAAGAGTTCATCCCTAGTGGAATATTATTTGTATTGACTGTAAATAGATATTGTAAGAATGTTCTTCACCGTAAGAGCTCATCCTTAGTGGAATATTATTTGTATTGACTGTAAATAGATATTGTATGAATGTTCTTCACCGTAAGAGCTCATCCCTAGTGGAATATTATTTGTATTGACTGTAAATAGATATTGTATGAATGTTCTTCACCGTAAGAGTTCATCCCTAGTGGAATATTATTTGTATTGACTGTAAATAGATATTGTATGAATGTTCTTCACCGTAAGAGTTCATCACTAGTGGAATATTATTTGTATTGACTGTAAATAGATATTGTATGAATGTTCTTCACCGTAAGAGTTCATCCCTTGTGGAATATTATTTGTATTGACTATAAATAGATATTGTATGAATGTTCTTCACCGTAAGAGTTCATCCCTAGTGGAATATTATTTGTATTGACTGTAAATAGATATTGTATGAATGTTCTTCACCGTAAGAGTTCATCCCTAGTGGAATATTATTTGTATTGACTGTAAATAGATTTTGTATGAATGTTCTTCACCGTAAGAGTTCATCCCTAGTGGAATATTATTTGTGTTGACTGTAAATAGATATTGTATGAATGTTCTTCGCCGTAAGAGTTCATCCCTAGTAGAATATTATTGGTATTGACTGTAAATAGATATTGTATGAATGTTCTTCACCGTAAGAGTTCATCCCTAGTGGAATATTATTTGTATTGACTGTAAATAGATATTTTATGAATGTTCTTCACCGTAAGAGTTCACCCCTAGTGGAATATTATTTGTATTGACTGTAAATAGATATTGTATGAATGTTCTTCACAGTAAGAGTTCATCCCTAGTGGAATATTATTTGTATTGACTGTAAATAGATATTGTATGAATGTTTTTCACCGTAAGAGTTCATCCCTAGTGGAATATTATTTGTATTGACTGTAAATAGATATTGTATGAATGTTCTTCACCGTAAGAGTTCACCCCTAGTGGAATATTATTTGTATTGACTGTAAATAGATATTGTATGAATGTTCTTCACCGTAAGAGTTCATTCCTAGTGGAATATTATTTGTATTGACTGTAAATAGATATTGTATGAATGTTCTTCACCGTAAGAGTTCATCCCTAGTGGAATATTATTTGTATTGACTGTAAATAAATATTGTATGAATGTTCTTCACCGTAAGAGTTCATCCCGAGTGGAATATTATTTGTATTGACTGTAAATAGATATTGTATGAATGTTCTTCACCGTAAGAGTTCATCCCTAGTGGAATATTATTTGTATTGACTGTAAATAGATATTGTATGAATGTTCTTCACCATAAGAGTTCATCCCCAGTGGAATATTATTTGTATTGACTGTAAATAGATATTGTATGAATGTTCTTCACCGTAAGAGTTCATCCCTAGTGGAATATTATTTGTATTGACTGTAAATAGATATTGTATGAATGTTCTTCACCGTAAGAGTTCATCCCTAGTGGAATATTATTTGTATTGACTGTAAATAGATATTGTATGAATGTTCTTCACCGTAAGAGTTCATCCCTAGTGGAATATTATTTGTATTGACTGTAAATAGATATTGTATGAATGTTCTTCACCGTAAGAGTTCATCCCTAGTGTAATATTATTTGTATTGACTGTAAATAGATATTGTATGAATGTTCTTCACCGTAAGAGTTCATCCCTAGTGGAATACTATTTGTATTGACTGTAAATAGATACTGTATGAATGTTCCTCACCGTAAGAGTTCATCCCTAGTGGAATATTATTTGTATTGACTGTAAATAGATATTGTAAGAATGTTCTTCACCGTAAGAGCTCATCCCTAGTGGAATATTATTTGTATTGACTGTAAATAGATATTGTATGAATGTTCTTCACCGTAAGAGCTCATCCCTAGTGGAATATTATTTGTATTGACTGTAAATAGATATTGTATGAATGTTCTTCACCGTAAGAGTTCATCCCTAGTGGAATATTATTTGTATTGACTGTAAATAGATATTGTATGAATGTTCTTCACCGTAAGAGTTCATCACTAGTGGAATATTATTTGTATTGACTGTAAATAGATATTGTATGAATGTTCTTCACCGTAAGAGTTCATCCCTAGTGGAATATTATTTGTATTGACTATAAATAGATATTGTATGAATGTTCTTCACCGTAAGAGTTCATCCCTAGTGGAATATTATTTGAATTGACTGTAAATAGATATTGTATGAATGTTCTTCACCGTAAGAGTTCATCCCTAGTGGAATATTATTTGTATTGACTGTAAATAGATTTTGTATGAATGTTCTTCACCGTAAGAGTTCATCCCTAGTGGAATATTATTTGTTTTGACTGTAAATAGATATTGTATGAATGTTCTTCGCCGTAAGAGTTCATCCCTAGTAGAATATTATTGGTATTGACTGTAAATAGATATTGTATGAATGTTCTTCACCGTAAGAGTTCATCCCTAGTGGAATATTATTTGTATTGACTGTAAATAGATATTTTATGAATGTTCTTCACCGTAAGAGTTCACCCCTAGTGGAATATTATTTGTATTGACTGTAAATAGATATTGTATGAATGTTCTTCACAGTAAGAGTTCATCCCTAGTGGAATATTATTTGTATTGACTGTAAATAGATATTGTATGAATGTTTTTCACCGTAAGAGTTCATCCCTAGTGGAATATTATTTGTATTGACTGTAAATAGATATTGTATGAATGTTCTTCACCGTAAGAGTTCACCCCTAGTGGAATATTATTTGTATTGACTGTAAATAGATATTGTATGAATGTTCTTCACCGTAAGAGTTCATTCCTAGTGGAATATTATTTGTATTGACTGTAAATAGATATTGTATGAATGTTCTTCACCGTAAGAGTTCACCCCTAGTGGAATATTATTTGTATTGACTGTAAATAGATATTGTATGAATGTTCTTCACCGTAAGAGTTCATCCCGAGTGGAATATTATTTGTATTGACTGTAAATAGATATTGTATGAATGTTCTTCACCGTAAGAGTTCATCCCTAGTGGAATATTATTTGTATTGACTGTAAATAGATATTGTATGAATGTTCTTCACCGTAAGAGTTCATCCCCAGTGGAATATTATTTGTATTGACTGTAAATAGATATTGTATGAATGTTCTTCACCGTAAGAGTTCATCCCTAGTGGAATATTATTTGTATTGACTGTAAATAGATATTGTATGAATGTTCTTCACCGTAAGAGTTCATCCCTAGTGGAATATTATTTGTATTGACTGTAAATAGATATTGTATGAATGTTCTTCACCGTAAGAGTTCATCCCTAGTGGAATATTATTTGTATTGACTGTAAATAGATATTGTATGAATGTTCTTCACCGTAAGAGTTCATCCCGAGTGGAATATTATTTGTATTGACTGTAAATAGATATTGTATGAATGTTCTTCACCGTAAGAGTTCATTCCTAGTGGAATATTATTTGTATTGACTGTAAATAGATATTGTATGAATGTTCTTCGCCGTAAGGGTTCATCCCTAGTGGAATATTATTTGTATTGACTGTAAATAGATATTGTATGAATGTTCTTCACCGTAAGAGTTCATCCCGAGTGGAATATTATTTGTATTGACTGTAAATAGATATTGTATGAATGTTCTTCACCGTAAGAGTTCATTCCTAGTGGAATATTATTTGTATTGACTGTAAATAGATATTGTATGAATGTTCTTCACCGCAAGAGTTCATCCCTAGTGGAATATTATTTGTATTGACTGTAAATAGATATTGTATGAATGTTCTTCACCGTAAGAGTTCATCCCTAGTGGAATATTATTTGTATTGACTGTAAATAGATATTGTATGAATGTTCTTCACCGTAAGAGTTCATCCCTAGTGGAATATTATTTGTATTGACTGTAAATAGATATTGTATGAATGTTCTTCACCGTAAGAGTTCATCCCTAGTGGAATATTATTTGTATTGACTGTAAATAGATATTTTATGAATGTTCTTAACCGTAAGAGTTCACCCCTAGTGGAATATTATTTGTATTGACTGTAAATAGATATTGTATGAATGTTCTTCACAGTAAGAGTTCATCCCTAGTGGAATATTATTTGTATTGACTGTAAATAGATATTGTATGAATGTTTTTCACCGTAGGAGTTCATCCCTAGTGGAATATTATTTGTATTGACTGTAAATAGATATTGTATGAATGTTCTTCACCGTAAGAGTTCACCCCTAGTGGAATATTATTTGTATTGACTGTAAATAGATATTGTATGAATGTTCTTCACCGTAAGAGTTCATTCCTAGTGGAATATTATTTGTATTGACTGTAAATAGATATTGTATGAATGTTCTTCACCGTAAGAGTTCATCCCTAGTGGAATATTATTTGTATTGACTGTAAATAGAAATTGTATGAATGTTCTTCACCGTAAGAGTTCATCCCTAGTGGAATATTATTTGTATTGACTGTAAATAGATATTTTATGAATGTTCTTCACCGTAAGAGTTCACCCCTAGTGGAATATTATTTGTATTGACTGTAAATACATATTGTATGAATGTTCTTCACAGTAAGAGTTCATCCCTAGTGGAATATTATTTGTATTGACTGTAAATAGATATTGTATGAATGTTTTTCACCGTAAGAGTTCATCCCTAGTGGAATATTATTTGTATTGACTGTAAATAGATATTGTATGAATGTTCTTCACCGTAAGAGTTCACCCCTAGTGGAATATTATTTGTATTGACTGTAAATAGATATTGTATGAATGTTCTTCACCGTAAGAGTTCATTCCTAGTGGAATATTATTTGTATTGACTGTAAATAGATATTGTATGAATGTTCTTCACCGTAAGAGTTCATCCCTAGTGGAATATTATTTGTATTGACTGTAAATAGATATTGTATGAATGTTCTTCACCGTAAGAGTTCATCCCGAGTGGAATATTATTTGTATTGACTGTAAATAGATATTGTATGAATGTTCTTCACCGTAAGAGTTCATCCCTAGTGGAATATTATTTGTATTGACTGTAAATAGATATTGTATGAATGTTCTTCACCGTAAGAGTTCATCCCCAGTGGAATATTATTTGTATTGACTGTAAATAGATATTGTATGAATGTTCTTCACCGTAAGAGTTCATCCCTAGTGGAATATTATTTGTATTGACTGTAAATAGATATTGTATGAATGTTCTTCACCGTAAGAGTTCATCCCTAGTGGAATATTATTTGTATTGACTGTAAATAGATATTGTATGAATGTTCTTCACAGTAAGAGTTCATCCCTAGTGGAATATTATTTGTATTGACTGTAAATAGATATTGTATGAATGTTTTTCACCGTAATAGTTCATCCCTAGTGGAATATTATTTGTATTGACTGTAAATAGATATTGTATGAATGTTCTTCACCGTAAGAGTTCACCCCTAGTGGAATATTATTTGTATTGACTGTAAATAGATATTGTATGAATGTTCTTCACCGTAAGAGTTCATTCCTAGTGGAATATTATTTGTATTGACTGTAAATAGATATTGTATGAATGTTCTTCACCGTAAGAGTTCATCCCTAGTGGAATATTATTTGTATTGACTGTAAATAGATATTGTATGAATGTTCTTCACCGTAAGAGTTCATCCCGAGTGGAATATTATTTGTATTGACTGTAAATAGATATTGTATGAATGTTCTTCACCGTAAGAGTTCATCCCTAGTGGAATATTATTTGTATTGACTGTAGATAGATATTGTATGAATGTTCTTCACCGTAAGAGTTCATCCCCAGTGGAATATTATTTGTATTGACTGTAAATAGATATTGTATGAATGTTCTTCACCGTAAGAGTTCATCCCTAGTGGAATATTATTTGTATTGACTGTAAATAGAAATTGTATGAATGTTCTTCACCGTAAGAGTTCATCCCTAGTGGAATATTATTTGTATTGACTGTAAATAGATATTTTAAGAATGTTCTTCACCGTAAGAGTTCACCCCTAGTGGAATATTATTTGTATTGACTGTAAATACATATTGTATGAATGTTCTTCACAGTAAGAGTTCATCCCTAGTGGAATATTATTTGTATTGACTGTAAATAGATATTGTATGAATGTTTTTCACCGTAAGAGTTCATCCCTAGTGGAATATTATTTGTATTGACTGTAAATAGATATTGTATGAATGTTCTTCACCGTAAGAGTTCACCCCTAGTGGAATATTATTTGTATTGACTGTAAATAGATATTGTATGAATGTTCTTCACCGTAAGAGTTCATTCCTAGTGGAATATTATTTGTATTGACTGTAAATAGATATTGTATGAATGTTCTTCACCGTAAGAGTTCATCCCTAGTGGAATATTATTTGTATTGACTGTAAATAGATATTGTATGAATGTTCTTCACCGTAAGAGTTCATCCCGAGTGGAATATTATTTGTATTGACTGTAAATAGATATTGTATGAATGTTCTTCACCGTAAGAGTTCATCCCTAGTGGAATATTATTTGTATTGACTGTAAATAGATATTGTATGAATGTTCTTCACCGTAAGAGTTCATCCCCAGTGGAATATTATTTGTATTGACTGTAAATAGATATTGTATGAATGTTCTTCACCGTAAGAGTTCATCCCTAGTGGAATATTATTTGTATTGACTGTAAATAGATATTGTATGAATGTTCTTCACCGTAAGAGTTCATCCCTAGTGGAATATTATTTGTATTGACTGTAAATAGATATTGTATGAATGTTCTTCACAGTAAGAGTTCATCCCTAGTGGAATATTATTTGTATTGACTGTAAATAGATATTGTATGAATGTTTTTCACCGTAAGAGTTCATCCCTAGTGGAATATTATTTGTATTGACTGTAAATAGATATTGTATGAATGTTCTTCACCGTAAGAGTTCACCCCTAGTGGAATATTATTTGTATTGACTGTAAATAGATATTGTATGAATGTTCTTCACCGTAAGAGTTCATTCCTAGTGGAATATTATTTGTATTGACTGTAAATAGATATTGTATGAATGTTCTTCACCGTAAGAGTTCATCCCTAGTGGAATATTATTTGTATTGACTGTAAATAGATATTGTATGAATGTTCTTCACCGTAAGAGTTCATCCCGAGTGGAATATTATTTGTATTGACTGTAAATAGATATTGTATGAATGTTCTTCACCGTAAGAGTTCATCCCTAGTGGAATATTATTTGTATTGACTGTAAATAGATATTGTATGAATGTTCTTCACCGTAAGAGTTCATCCCCAGTGGAATATTATTTGTATTGACTGTAAATAGATATTGTATGAATGTTCTTCACCGTAAGAGTTCATCCCTAGTGGAATATTATTTGTATTGACTGTAAATAGATATTGTATTAATGTTCTTCACCGTAGGAGTTCATCCCTAGTGGAATATTATTTGTATTGACTGTAAATAGATATTGTATGAATGTTCTTCACCGTAAGAGTTCATCCCTAGTGGAATATTATTTGTATTGACTGTAAATAGAAATTGTATGAATGTTCTTCACCGTAAGAGTTCATTCCTAGTGGAATATTATTTGTATTGACTGTAAATAGATATTGTATGAATGTTCTTCACCGTAAAAGTTCATTCCTAGTGGAATATTATTTGTATTGACTGTAAATAGATATTGTATGAATGTTCTTCACCGTAAGAGTTCATCCCGAGTGGAATATTATTTGTATTGACTGTAAATAGATATTGTATGAATGTTCTTCACCGTAAGAGTTCATCCCTAGTGGAATATTATTTGTATTGACTGTAAATAGATATTGTATGAATGTTCTTCACCGTAAGAGTTCATCCCGAGTGGAATATTATTTGTATTGACTGTAAATAGATATTGTATGAATGTTCTTCACCGTAAGAGTTCATCCCTAGTGGAATATTATTTGTATTGACTGTAAATAGATATTGTATGAATGTTCTTCACCGTAAGAGTTCATCCCCAGTGGAATATTATTTGTATTGACTGTAAATAGATATTGTATGAATGTTCTTCACCGTAAGAGTTCATCCCTAGTGGAATATTATTTGTATTGACTGTAAATAGATATTGTATGAATGTTCTTCACCGTAAGAGTTCATCCCTAGTGGAATATTATTTGTATTGACTGTAAATAGATATTGCATGAATGTTCTTCACAGTAAGAGTTCATCCCTAGTGGAATATTATTTGTATTGACTGTAAATAGATATTGTATGAATGTTTTTCACCGTAAGAGTTCATCCCTAGTGGAATATTATTTGTATTGACTGTAAATAGATATTGTATGAATGTTCTTCACCGTAAGAGTTCACCCCTAGTGGAATATTATTTGTATTGACTGTAAATAGATATTGTATGAATGTTCTTCACCGTAAGAGTTCATTCCTAGTGGAATATTATTTGTATTGACTGTAAATAGATATTGTATGAATGTTCTTCACCGCAAGAGTTCATCCCTAGTGGAATATTATTTGTATTGACTGTAAATAGATATTGTATGAATGTTCTTCACCGTAAGAGTTCATTCCTAGTGGAATATTATTTGTATTGACTGTAAATAGATATTGTATGAATGTTCTTCACCGCAAGAGTTCATCCCTAGTGGAATATTATTTGTATTGACTGTAAATAGATATTGTATGAATGTTCTTCACCGTAAGAGTTCATCCCGAGTGGAATATTATTTGTATTGACTGTAAATAGATATTGTATGAATGTTCTTCACCGTAAGAGTTCATCCCTAAGGGAATATTATTTGTATTGACTGTAAATAGATATTGTATGAATGTTCTTCACCGTAAGAGTTCATCCCTAGTGGAATATTATTTGTATTGACTGTAAATAGATATTGTATGAATGTTCTTCACCGTAAGAGTTCATCCCGAGTGGAATATTATTTGTATTGACTGTAAATAGATATTGTATGAATGTTCTTCACCGTAAGAGTTCATCCCTAGTGGAATATTATTTGTATTGACTGTAAATAGATATTGTATGAATGTTCTTCACCATAAGAGTTCATCCCCAGTGGAATATTATTTGTATTGACTGTAGATAGATATTGTATGAATGTTCTTCACCGTAAGAGTTCATCCCTAGTGGAATATTATTTGTATTGACTGTAAATAGATATTGTATGAATGTTCTTCACCGTAAGAGTTCATCCCTAGTGGAATATTATTTGTATTGACTGTAAATAGATATTGTATGAATGTTCTTCACCGTAAGAGTTCATCCCTAGTGGAATATTATTTGTATTGACTGTAAATAGATATTGTATGAATGTTCTTCACCGTAAGAGTTCATCCCTAGTGTAATATTATTTGTATTGACTGTAAATAGATATTGTATGAATGTTCTTCACCGTAAGAGTTCATCCCTAGTGGAATACTATTTGTATTGACTGTAAATAGATACTGTATGAATGTTCCTCACCGTAAGAGTTCATCCCTAGTGGAATATTATTTGTATTGACTGTAAATAGATATTGTAAGAATGTTCTTCACCGTAAGAGCTCATCCCTTGTGGAATATTATTTGTATTGACTGTAAATAGATATTGTATGAATGTTCTTCACCGTAAGAGCTCATCCCTAGTGGAATATTATTTGTATTGACTGTAAATAGATATTGTATGAATGTTCTTCACCGTAAGAGTTCATCCCTAGTGGAATATTATTTGTATTGACTGTAAATAGATATTGTATGAATGTTCTTCACCGTAAGAGTTCATCACTAGTGGAATATTATTTGTATTGACTGTAAATAGATATTGTATGAATGTTCTTCACCGTAAGAGTTCATCCCTAGTGGAATATTATTTGTATTGACTATAAATAGATATTGTATGAATGTTCTTCACCGTAAGAGTTCATCCCTAGTGGAATATTATTTGAATTTACTGTAAATAGATATTGTATGAATGTTCTTCACCGTAAGAGTTCATCCCTAGTGGAATATTATTTGTATTGACTGTAAATAGATTTTGTATGAATGTTCTTCACCGTAAGAGTTCATCCCTAGTGGAATATTATTTGTGTTGACTGTAAATAGATATTGTATGAATGTTCTTCGCCGTAAGAGTTCATCCCTAGTAGAATATTATTGGTATTGACTGTAAATAGATATTGTATGAATGTTCTTCACCGTAAGAGTTCATCCCTAGTGGAATATTATTTGTATTGACTGTAAATAGATATTTTATGAATGTTCTTCACCGTAAGAGTTCACCCCTAGTGGAATATTATTTGTATTGACTGTAAATAGATATTGTATGAATGTTCTTCACAGTAAGAGTTCATCCCTAGTGGAATATTATTTGTATTGACTGTAAATAGATATTGTATGAATGTTTTTCACCGTAAGAGTTCATCCCTAGTGGAATATTATTTGTATTGACTGTAAATAGATATTGTATGAATGTTCTTCACCGTAAGAGTTCACCCCTAGTGGAATATTATTTGTATTGACTGTAAATAGATATTGTATGAATGTTCTTCACCGTAAGAGTTCATTCCTAGTGGAATATTATTTGTATTGACTGTAAATAGATATTGTATGAATGTTCTTCACCGTAAGAGTTCACCCCTAGTGGAATATTATTTGTATTGACTGTAAATAGATATTGTATGAATGTTCTTCACCGTAAGAGTTCATCCCGAGTGGAATATTATTTGTATTGACTGTAAATAGATATTGTATGAATGTCCTTCACCGTAAGAGTTCATCCCTAGTGGAATATTATTTGTATTGACTGTAAATAGATATTGTATGAATGTTCTTCACCGTAAGAGTTCATCCCCAGTGGAATATTATTTGTATTGACTGTAAATAGATATTGTATGAATGTTCTTCACCGTAAGAGTTCATCCCTAGTGGAATATTATTTGTATTGACTGTAAATAGATATTGTATGAATGTTCTTCACCGTAAGAGTTCATCCCTAGTGGAATATTATTTGTATTGACTGTAAATAGATATTGTATGAATGTTCTTCACCGTAAGAGTTCATCCCTAGTGGAATATTATTTGTATTGACTGTAAATAGAAATTGTATGAATGTTCTTCACCGTAAGAGTTCATCCCTAGTGGAATATTATTTGTATTGACTGTAAATAGATATTGTATGAATGTTCTTCACCGTAAGAGTTCATCCCTAGTGGAATATTATTTGTATTGACTGTAAATAGATATTGTATGAATGTTCTTCACCGCAAGAGTTCATCCCTAGTGGAATATTATTTGTATTGACTGTAAATAGATATTGTATGAATGTTCTTCACCGTAAGAGTTCATCCCTAGTGTAATATTATTTGTATTGACTGTAAATAGAAATTGTATGAATGTTCTTCACCGTAAGAGTTCATCCCTAGTGGAATCTTATTTGTATTGACTGTAAATAGATATTTTATGAATGTTCTTCACCGTAAGAGTTCACCCCTAGTGGAATATTATTTGTATTGACTGTAAATAGATATTGTATGAATGTTCTTCACAGTAAGAGTTCATCCCTAGTGGAATATTATTTGTATTGACTGTAAATAGATATTGTATGAATGTTTTTCACCGTAAGAGTTCATCCCTAGTGGAATATTATTTGTATTGACTGTAAATAGATATTGTATGAATGTTCTTCACCGTAAGAGTTCACCCCTAGTGGAATATTATTTGTATTGACTGTAAATAGATATTGTATGAATGTTCTTCACCGTAAGAGTTCATTCCTAGTGGAATATTATTTGTATTGACTGTAAATAGATATTGTATGAATGTTCTTCACCGTAAGAGTTCATCCCTAGTGGAATATTATTTGTATTGACTGTAAATAGATATTGTATGAATGTTCTTCACCGTAAGAGTTCATCCAGAGTGGAATATTATTTGTATTGACTGTAAATAGATATTGTATGAATGTTCTTCACCGTAAGAGTTCATCCCTAGTGGAATATTATTTGTATTGACTGTAAATAGATATTGTATGAATGTTCTTCACCGTAAGAGTTCATCCCTAGTGGAATATTATTTGTATTGACTGTAAATAGATATTGTATGAATGTTCTTCACCGTAAGAGTTCATCCCTAGTGGAATATTATTTGTATTGACTGTAAATAGATATTGTATGAATGTTCTTCACCGTAAGAGTTCATCCCGAGTGGAATATTATTTGTATTGACTGTAAATAGATATTGTATGAATGTTCTTCACCGTAAGAGTTCATTCCTAGTGGAATATTATTTGTATTGACTGTAAATAGATATTGTATGAATGTTCTTCGCCGTAAGGGTTCATCCCTAGTGGAATATTATTTGTATTGACTGTAAATAGATATTGTATGAATGTTCTTCACCGCAAGAGTTCATCCCTAGTGGAATATTATTTGTATTGACTGTAAATAGATATTGTATGAATGTTCTTCACCGTAAGAGTTCATCCCTAGTGGAATATTATTTGTATTGACTGTAAATAGATATTGTATGAATGTTCTTCACCGTAAGAGTTCATCCCTAGTGGAATATTATTTGTATTGACTGTAAATAGATT
Source organism: Caprella mutica (assembly GCA_947561585.1). Classification (NCBI taxonomy): domain Eukaryota; kingdom Metazoa; phylum Arthropoda; class Malacostraca; order Amphipoda; family Caprellidae; genus Caprella; species Caprella mutica. The sequence continues at coordinate 72,799 of CANNZV010002822.1, forward strand.
TTGTATGAATGTTCTTCACCGTAAGAGTTCATCCCTAGTGGAATATTATTTGTATTGACTGTAAATAGATATTTTATGAATGTTCTTCACCGTAAGAGTTCACCCCTAGTGGAATATTATTTGTATTGACTGTAAATAGATATTGTATGAATGTTCTTCACAGTAAGAGTTCATCCCTAGTGGAATATTATTTGTATTGACTGTAAATAGATATTGTATGAATGTTTTTCACCGTAGGAGTTCATCCCTAGTGGAATATTATTTGTATTGACTGTAAATAGATATTGTATGAATGTTCTTCACCGTAAGAGTTCACCCCTAGTGGAATATTATTTGTATTGACTGTAAATAGATATTGTATGAATGTTCTTCACCGTAAGAGTTCATTCCTAGTGGAATATTATTTGTATTGACTGTAAATAGATATTGTATGAATGTTCTTCACCGTAAGAGTTCATCCCTAGTGGAATATTATTTGTATTGATTGTAAATAGATATTGTATGAATGTTCTTCACCGTAAGAGTTCATCCCGAGTGGAATATTATTTGTATTGACTGTAAATAGATATTGTATGAATGTTCTTCACCGTAAGAGTTCATCCCTAGTGGAATATTATTTGTATTGACTGTAAATAGATATTGTATGAATGTTCTTCACCGTAAGAGTTCATCCCCAGTGGAATATTATTTGTATTGACTGTAAATAGATATTGTATGAATGTTCTTCACCGTAAGAGTTCATCCCTAGTGGAATATTATTTGTATTGACTGTAAATAGAAATTGTATGAATGTTCTTCACCGTAAGAGTTCATCCCTAGTGGAATATTATTTGTATTGACTGTAAATAGATATTTTATGAATGTTCTTCACCGTAAGAGTTCACCCCTAGTGGAATATTATTTGTATTGACTGTAAATACATATTGTATGAATGTTCTTCACAGTAAGAGTTCATCCCTAGTGGAATATTATTTGTATTGACTGTAAATAGATATTGTATGAATGTTTTTCACCGTAAGAGTTCATCCCTAGTGGAATATTATTTGTATTGACTGTAAATAGATATTGTATGAATGTTCTTCACCGTAAGAGTTCACCCCTAGTGGAATATTATTTGTATTGACTGTAAATAGATATTGTATGAATGTTCTTCACCGTAAGAGTTCATTCCTAGTGGAATATTATTTGTATTGACTGTAAATAGATATTGTATGAATGTTCTTCACCGTAAGAGTTCATCCCGAGTGGAATATTATTTGTATTGACTGTAAATAGATATTGTATGAATGTTCTTCACCGTAAGAGTTCATCCCTAGTGGAATATTATTTGTATTGACTGTAAATAGATATTGTATGAATGTTCTCCACCGTAAGAGTTCATCCCCAGTGGAATATTATTTGTATTGACTGTAAATAGATATTGTATGAATGTTCTTCACCGTAAGAGTTCATCCCTAGTGGAATATTATTTGTATTGACTGTAAATAGATATTGTATGAATGTTCTTCACCGTAAGAGTTCATCCCTAGTGGAATATTATTTGTATTGACTGTAAATAGATATTGTATGAATGTTCTTCACAGTAAGAGTTCATCCCTAGTGGAATATTATTTGTATTGACTGTAAATAGATATTGTATGAATGTTTTTCACCGTAAGAGTTCATCCCTAGTGGAATATTATTTGTATTGACTGTAAATAGATATTGTATGAATGTTCTTCACCGTAAGAGTTCACCCCTAGTGGAATATTATTTGTATTGACTGTAAATAGATATTGTATGAATGTTCTTCACCGTAAGAGTTCATTCCTAGTGGAATATTATTTGTATTGACTGTAAATAGATATTGTATGAATGTTCTTCACCGTAAGAGTTCATCCCTAGTGGAATATTATTTGTATTGACTGTAAATAGATATTGTATGAATGTTCTTCACCGTAAGAGTTCATCCCGAGTGGAATATTATTTGTATTGACTGTAAATAGATATTGTATGAATGTTCTTCACCGTAAGAGTTCATCCCTAGTGGAATATTATTTGTATTGACTGTAAATAGATATTGTATGAATGTTCTTCACCGTAAGAGTTCATCCCCAGTGGAATATTATTTGTATTGACTGTAAATAGATATTGTATGAATGTTCTTCACCGTAAGAGTTCATCCCTAGTGGAATATTATTTGTATTGACTGTAAATAGATATTGTATTAATGTTCTTCACCGTAAGAGTTCATCCCTAGTGGAATATTATTTGTATTGACTGTAAATAGATATTGTATGAATGTTCTTCACCGTAAGAGTTCATCCCTAGTGGAATATTATTTGTATTGACTGTAAATAGAAATTGTATGAATGTTCTTCACCGTAAGAGTTCATTCCTAGTGGAATATTATTTGTATTGACTGTAAATAGATATTGTATGAATGTTCTTCACCGTAAAAGTTCATTCCTAGTGGAATATTATTTGTATTGACTGTAAATAGATATTGTATGAATGTTCTTCACCGTAAGAGTTCATCCCGAGTGGAATATTATTTGTATTGACTGTAAATAGATATTGTATGAATGTTCTTCACCGTAAGAGTTCATCCCTAGTGGAATATTATTTGTATTGACTGTAAATAGATATTGTATGAATGTTCTTCACCGTAAGAGTTCATCCCGAGTGGAATATTATTTGTATTGACTGTAAATAGATATTGTATGAATGTTCTTCACCGTAAGAGTTCATCCCTAGTGGAATATTATTTGTATTGACTGTAAATAGATATTGTATGAATGTTCTTCACCGTAAGAGTTCATCCCCAGTGGAATATTATTTGTATTGACTGTAAATAGATATTGTATGAATGTTCTTCACCGTAAGAGTTCATCCCTAGTGGAATATTATTTGTATTGACTGTAAATAGATATTGTATGAATGTTCTTCACCGTAAGAGTTCATCCCTAGTGGAATATTATTTGTATTGACTGTAAATAGATATTGCATGAATGTTCTTCACAGTAAGAGTTCATCCCTAGTGGAATATTATTTGTATTGACTGTAAATAGATATTGTATGAATGTTTTTCACCGTAAGAGTTCATCCCTAGTGGAATATTATTTGTATTGACTGTAAATAGATATTGTATGAATGTTCTTCACCGTAAGAGTTCACCCCTAGTGGAATATTATTTGTATTGACTGTAAATAGATATCGTATGAATGTTCTTCACCGTAAGAGTTCATTCCTAGTGGAATATTATTTGTATTGACTGTAAATAGATATTGTATGAATGTTCTTCACCGCAAGAGTTCATCCCTAGTGGAATATTATTTGTATTGACTGTAAATAGATATTGTATGAATGTTCTTCACCGTAAGAGTTCATCCCGAGTGGAATATTATTTGTATTGACTGTAAATAGATATTGTATGAATGTTCTTCACCGTAAGAGTTCATCCCTAGTGGAATATTATTTGTATTGACTGTAAATAGATATTGTATGAATGTTCTTCACCGTACGAGTTCATCCCCAGTGGAATATTATTTGTATTGACTGTAAATAGATATTGTATGAATGTTCTTCACCGTAAGAGTTCATCCCTAGTGGAATATTATTTGTATTGACTGTAAATAGATATTGTATGAATGTTCTTCACCGTAAGAGTTCATCCCTAGTGGAATATTATTTGTATTGACTGTAAATAGATATTGTATGAATGTTCTTCACCGTAAGAGTTCATCCCTAGTGGAATATTATTTGTATTGACTGTAAATAGAAATTGTATGAATGTTCTTCACCGTAAGAGTTCATCCCTAGTGGAATATTATTTGTATTGACTGTAAATAGATATTGTATGAATGTTCTTCACCGTAAGAGTTCATCCCTAGTGGAATATTATTTGTATTGACTGTAAATAGATATTGTATGAATGTTCTTCACCGCAAGAGTTCATCCCTAGTGGAATATTATTTGTATTGACTGTAAATAGATATTGTATGAATGTTCTTCACCGTAAGAGTTCATCCCTAGTGTAATATTATTTGTATTGACTGTAAATAGAAATTGTATGAATGTTCTTCACCGTAAGAGTTCATCCCTAGTGGAATATTATTTGTATTGACTGTAAATAGATATTGTATGAATGTTCTTCACCGTAAGAGTTCATCCCTAGTGTAATATTATTTGTATTGACTGTAAATAGATATTGTATGAATGTTCTTCACCGCAAGAGTTCATCCCTAGTGGAATATTATTTGTATTGACTGTAAATAGATATTGTATGAATGTTCTTCACCGTAAGAGTTCATCCCTAGTGTAATATTATTTGTATTGACTGTAAATAGAAATTGTATGAATGTTCTTCACCGTAAGAGTTCATCCCTAGTGTAATATTATTTGTATTGACTGTAAATAGAAATTGTATGAATGTTCTTCACCGTAAGAGTTCATCCCTAGTGGAATATTATTTGTATTGACTGTAAATAGATATTGTATGAATGTTCTTCACCGTAAGAGTTCATCCCAAGTGGAATATTATTTGTATTGACTGTAAATAGATATTGTATGAATGTTCTTCACCGTAAGAGTTCATCCCTAGTGGAATATTATTTGTATTGACTGTAAATAGATATTGTATGAATGTTCTTCACCGTAAGAGTTCATCCCTAGTGGAATATTATTTGTATTGACTGTAAATAGATATTGCATGAATGTTCTTCACAGTAAGAGTTCATCCCTAGTGGAATATTATTTGTATTGACTGTAAATAGATATTGTATGAATGTTCTTCACCGTAAGAGTTCATCCCTGGTGTAATATTATTTGTATTGACTGTAAATAGATATTGTATGAATGTTCTTCACCGCAAGAGTTCATCCCTAGTGGAATATTATTTGTATTGACTGTAAATAGATATTGTATGAATGTTCTTCACCGTAAGAGTTCATCCCTAGTGTAATATTATTTGTATTGACTGTAAATAGAAATTGTATGAATGTTCTTCACCGTAAGAGTTCATCCCTAGTGTAATATTATTTGTATTGACTGTAAATAGAAATTGTATGAATGTTCTTCACCGTAAGAGTTCATCCCTAGTGGAATATTATTTGTATTGACTGTAAATAGATATTGTATGAATGTTCTTCACCGTAAGAGTTCATCCCCAGTGGAATATTATTTGTATTGACTGTAAATAGATATTGTATGAATGTTCTTCACCGTAAGAGTTCATCCCTAGTGGAATATTATTTGTATTGACTGTAAATAGATATTGTATGAATGTTCTTCACCGTAAGAGTTCATCCCTAGTGGAATATTATTTGTATTGACTGTAAATAGATATTGCATGAATGTTCTTCACAGTAAGAGTTCATCCCTAGTGGAATATTATTTGTATTGACTGTAAATAGATATTGTATGAATGTTTTTCACCGTAAGAGTTCATCCCTAGTGGAATATTATTTGTATTGACTGTAAATAGATATTGTATGAATGTTCTTCACCGTAAGAGTTCACCCCTAGTGGAATATTATTTGTATTGACTGTAAATAGATATTGTATGAATGTTCTTCACCGTAAGAGTTCATTCCTAGTGGAATATTATTTGTATTGACTGTAAATAGATATTGTATGAATGTTCTTCACCGTAAGAGTTCATCCCTAGTGTAATATTATTTGTATTGACTGTAAATAGAAATTGTATGAATGTTCTTCACCGTAAGAGTTCATCCCTAGTGTAATATTATTTGTATTGACTGTAAATAGAAATTGTATGAATGTTCTTCACCGTAAGAGTTCATCCCTAGTGGAATATTATTTGTATTGACTGTAAATAGATATTGTATGAATGTTCTTCACCGTAAGAGTTCATCCCCAGTGGAATATTATTTGTATTGACTGTAAATAGATATTGTATGAATGTTCTTCACCGTAAGAGTTCATCCCTAGTGGAATATTATTTGTATTGACTGTAAATAGATATTGTATGAATGTTCTTCACCGTAAGAGTTCATCCCTAGTGGAATATTATTTGTATTGACTGTAAATAGATATTGCATGAATGTTCTTCACAGTAAGAGTTCATCCCTAGTGGAATATTATTTGTATTGACTGTAAATAGATATTGTATGAATGTTTTTCACCGTAAGAGTTCATCCCTAGTGGAATATTATTTGTATTGACTGTAAATAGATATTGCATGAATGTTCTTCACCGTAAGAGTTCACCCCTAGTGGAATATTATTTGTATTGACTGTAAATAGATATTGTATGAATGTTCTTCACCGTAAGAGTTCATTCCTAGTGGAATATTATTTGTATTGACTGTAAATAGATATTGTATGAATGTTCTTCACCGTAAGAGTTCATCCCTAGTGGAATATTATTTGTATTGACTGTAAATAGATATTGTATGAATGTTCTTCACCGTAAGAGTTCATCCCGAGTGGAATATTATTTGTATTGACTGTAAATAGATATTGTATGAATGTTCTTCACCGTAAGAGTTCATCCCTAGTGGAATATTATTTGTATTGACTGTAAATAGATATTGTATGAATGTTCTTCACCGTACGAGTTCATCCCCAGTGGAATATTATTTGTATTGACTGTAAATAGATATTGTATGAATGTTCTTCACCGTAAGAGTTCATCCCTAGTGGAATATTATTTGTATTGACTGTAAATAGATATTGTATGAATGTTCTTCACCGTAAGAGTTCATCCCTAGTGTAATATTATTTGTATTGACTGTAAATAGAAATTGTATGAATGTTCTTCACCGTAAGAGTTCATCCCTAGTGTAATATTATTTGTATTGACTGTAAATAGAAATTGTATGAATGTTCTTCACCGTAAGAGTTCATCCCTAGTGGAATATTATTTGTATTGACTGTAAATAGATATTGTATGAATGTTCTTCACCGTAAGAGTTCATCCCTAGTGGAATATTATTTGTATTGACTGTAAATAGATATTGTATGAATGTTCTTCACCGTAAGAGTTCATCCCTAGTGTAATATTATTTGTATTGACTGTAAATAGATATTGTATGAATGTTCTTCACCGTAAGAGTTCATCCCTAGTGTAATATTATTTGTATTGACTGTAAATAGATATTGTATGAATGTTCTTCACCGCAAGAGTTCATCCCTAGTGGAATATTATTTGTATTGACTGTAAATAGATATTGTATGAATGTTCTTCACCGTAAGAGTTCATCCCTAGTGTAATATTATTTGTATTGACTGTAAATAGAAATTGTATGAATGTTCTTCACCGTAAGAGTTCATCCCTAGTGTAATATTATTTGTATTGACTGTAAATAGAAATTGTATGAATGTTCTTCACCGTAAGAAATATTGAAATCCAGAGACTCACAGGACGTTTCCAGGTGTTCTACCTCAGTTTTATGCTCTTCATACCAATTGTTAACGATAGGGGCAGTGTGTATCGTAGCATTATTGTCTTGGAAGATGCATTCACCTTCAGGAAACAGAGATGGGTACATTGGATGCATCTGATCGTAAAAAAATGTTAAGATTATCTAATTTGATGATCCTATCATGCAAGACAACAGTTGGACCAAGAGAACTCCAAGATATGTCTGTCCAAACCAGTACTGAGCCTCATCTGTACTTCACATGAGAAAAAGACGGTAGCCGGTAAATTGCTCGAAAGAACAATTGCTCGAAAGACAATTGCTCGAAAAACAATTGCTCGAGCGAACAATTGCTCGAATGAACAATTGCTCGAATTATCAAATTGCTCGAATGGACAAAATTGCTCGAATTATAAAATTGCACAGTTTTCGATTTTATAAAAGTCAGTTATTCATGAAGTGGAGCTGCACCTAACAATTCTTGTTTCTTTCTAGTAATTGATCATTAATCATTCTATAAATGATTTTAATTATTACTCATTCTGCATAATCTTTTTTTAGACCGTTTGTGTCAACTCGTATGTAACATGTGAATTGGAATCATGTGTTGTGAATCACTACTATTCATGTTTTTTTTTATCAAAAAACCTGTAAATATATTTATTACTAGCCTATCTGTATGTGGCACCTCAATAGGTAAAATAACTCAAAGTTAAGGCAGAGTTTCAAAAAATCTACCAAAAAATTTGGGTTTTATAATTAAAAAAACATGAATAGTAGTGATTCACCACACATGATTCCAATTCACATGTTACATACGAGTTGACACAAACGGTCTAAAAAAAGATTATACAGAATGAGTAATAATTAAAATCATTTATAGAATGATTAATGATCAATTACTAGAAAGAAACAAGGATTGTTAGGTGCAGCTCCACTTCATGAATAACTGACTTTTATAAAATCGAAAACTGTGCAATTTTATAATTCGAGCAATTTTGTTCATTCGAGCAATTTGATAATTCGAGCAATTGTTCATTCGAGCAATTGTTCGTTCGAGCAATTGTTTTTCGAGCAATTGTCTTTCGAGCAATTGTTCTTTCGAGCAATTGTTCATTCGAGCAATTGTTTTTCGAGCAATTGTTTTCGAGCAATTGTCTTTCGAGCAATTGTTTTCGAGCAATTTACCTAGAACCGAAAAAGACAGTCTGGTTTGATAGCTTCTGTGGGCTGCCTGCCTCCACACGTAAACTTGTCCCAAAGTCGGAAAAAAAGTATAACTAGATTCACTAGAGAATATCAATAGCTTCCACTGATCTGGATACCAGGTTTTTTGGTCCCGGTACCACATCATCCTCTTCTCAACGATTCGGGAAGAAAGCAAAGGCTTGCTGATGGTATTCAGCTTTATGAAGCTCAAGAGGAATAGTGATTGTGGAACCTAGATTGCTTAGATGCTGATTTTACTTTGAACTAACCTTAGTCGCTGTAGTTTGCTGTTTTTTTCCTCAAAATGCAGTTTAGTGATCGCCAACCTCTATCAGAGAGCTTGGAAGGCTAACTAGAGTTGCTCCGATTGTTGAAGGTTGTTCCCTGTTTTTGAATTGTGTCATCGTCATCGATATGATAGCTCTAGGAAAAGCCAAAATCTCAGCTGTTTTGGCGATCGAAGCTTCATCTATGCCAGCACCAACAATTTGCCTTTTTAAAATCGGTTAGATCATGTTTTTTACTATAATAAAAAAAATATAGAATACAATTGAAAATATACAATAATTTTGTAGCAAGAACAACTAATTCTCAGTGAACTCGGATAAATATTTTGCATTAAACCATATTTTTCAGATAAAGTACTTATAAGTGAAAGGTTTCTATTATTTTGTCCAGCCGATGAATACATATATTTCCATATATATTTTTATATATCTACACTCTGACAGATTGATAAAAGTCGTGAAAATTTGAACCCTTTTTTCATTTCAATCTTTGGATAGCATATCCTCTGGAAATAACATTGATGATATCGAGTACCATATACCATCTATTATTTGGTACATAAAACATATAAAGCATTGAACAGGAATAGAAAATCCGTGACTTTCCGTTTTTAAATCATGGATTTACTTTCAGAGATTAATATATTGCAGATATGAAAAACAGTTATTCTGCTTAAAACACTTGGTAGGGATGGTTATGGTGGGGCCATAGAAGATTGAAAGAGAGTGTTATGGTATGGCCATAGAAGATTGAAAGAGAGAGTTATGGTAGGGCCATAGAAGATTGGAAGAGAGTTATGGTGGGGTCATAGAAGATGGAAAGAGAGTTATGGTGGGGTCATTGAAGATTAAAAGAGAGTTATGGTGGGGCCATAGAACATTGAAAGAGAGTTATGGTGGGGCCATAGAAGATTAAATGCAAACTACAAACGATATCTAAATTTCACAACCAACTTTAAAAATTATACCATATTTCACTAAACCTACTACATTTTCCTCCCTTTGAAAGACAGCGAATTAAAACACATAAAGCCTATGACTCTCATTATCTATGGAACAGTGTACACACCTACACACATTTATTCATACACACACACAAACACACACAGCTTTCTTCTTTACTAATTAGAAGTGGTTTTTCATTTGCCTTTGCAGTCTCTCGGGTGCTAGATTGTCTTGCACTGAAATATTAATATGAGTTACTGAAACTCTATGTTATTCTGCACCAAACTTATTCTTATAATTAGAAAAGAAAACTAAAGTGTTTTATCTTTTAATTATATTAGGGTAAGCACCGAGTTAGCAGACAGTTCCACATTTTCGATCATATAAATGGCCGTACACACGTAGGGTTTTTTAAGTCTTTCCACCAGACTTTTTGTCTGGTGGAAAGACTGGTGGAAAAGTCTGGTGGAAAGACTTAAAAAACCATACGTGTGTACGGCCCTTGAGAGTATGTATTTTAAGTATTATTTAACTTCTATTTCAATTGGTAAATTGAAATAGAAGTTAAATATAAATGCAATTATATATTTTTTTTACATGTTCGAAAATGTGGAACCGTCTAATAACTAGGAACTAATCCAATATCTTTTGGAATCTTTAATTTGTTAAATACTTTAATTTTTACATATACTACAAGTTGATTGCCTAAAATCGAGTATTACATATACTACAGAATGCGATATAATTAAAAAAACTGCAACTATTTTTAAGTTTATATTAATGATATTAATGATTATACATTACTAATGCTTATTTTATTAATTGAAAGAATCGGAGAAAATCAATAACT
>CANNZV010002823.1:0-66746 GCA_947561585.1 Caprella mutica
ATGCTACAAGCCTACAATGATATTTTGGATCAGTCTGTAGAGTATGGGAAAATTTTAAAATGTTCTGAGGAAAGTGGAAACAATTCTGAATTTCCTACTATATTTGCAGGTATTTTTCTGGGAACGAAAGACAAAATATAAGAATTCTTCTTGAACACTAACTAGTTCAAAATATTTCAATAGAGGAATTTGCCTCCCAGGTAAAGATTTTCTACATAAACAGTTAAACATTTTATTTTTGATCATGTGAAACAAATGAAATGGTCATCAATTTGACTTGTTTCAGAGTCTTTGAAGAAAGTTCAATATTCTGCAATCTGGTTTGGAGACTGATTTGAAAATCTTTGCTCTTTGGAGACAATTGGTCCTCAAAATAAAATCTTGGGAGACAGATTTGCTACACTTGGCAGACTGGTAGCATAGGAGAAAATCAGATATTTTTCATCAATAGCAATTTAAGAGCTCAAAAGCAGTCATAAACCTACCATTAAAATTGGGAGGAAGGACCTGCTTTATTACCTGTAACATGGGGAGTCAAATTAGGTAAACAATAAACATCTTGGTCAGAGCCATCCTTTGTTTCAGAGGCTGGAAAATTGTAAACAATTTTTTGAGTCAAATTTTCACAAAAATTCTAACCCAAACCAATTTGGCTCAAATTTTTAAGATTTCATATGAAAATTTACATGGGAACATAAGAATTAATTCAAAATTTTAGGCTAATTAGACATCTCAGTTTTGACCTTTTGAAATCTAAGCCAATAAATTGGCTTTTAAGCCTTTAACTGACATAGTCACATACTCAAAGACATAAGGTGCCTCAACACCAAAAGATTTAAAGCAAGAAAGAAAGATTGAATTGGTAAACATGGATATATACAGGAGTGCACACACTGGAAGCGAGCAAGAAAGAGAGAAAAAGAAAAACTGAAGAGTGAAAGCGTGTTGAAGATGGGTTCTGTGAAGAGAGTAGAAGATAGTAGCCTAATCAATGTAATATCTCACAAAGTGCCAGTATGGTATCACTCTTTATGGCTTTTTTTCTCATTTCACATCTTGCAGTCTCAGTTTGCATTAGGTGCACTGAACTCTGGACTTTATCAAAAATCTGAGAAATAGCTGCTAACATTTTTCATCAATTTGTCTAGTCCTCCAACATTTATCCAGTTTCCCCTCCGAAAATTAATGGTAATATAGGAATTAATAGCTAAATATCCTACGACATTGCAGGAATTTTTTTATTAGAGAAATTGAATATCTGCCGACATATCATTGGAATTTACCACCAAATACAATCTGGTTGCAATCTTTCTTTCTCTCTTTTGGTATGCAGACACCCTAATCCAGATTGTAGTTGGGACTAAATTCCAATGACATGTGAGAGGACTTCTCAAATCACCAAAATAAATATTCTCACAATGTCAGAGGACTTTTAGTTATTTATATCTAAATTACCATTAATTTTTAGAGGAGAAATTGGAAAAATATTGGAGGACTAGCCAAAATAGCAGGAAATGTTGGCAGATATTTTACAGATTTTTGGAAAAGTCAGGAGTTCAGTGCACCAAACACAGTCTAGAATACTCTGTAACATTATCATCATCATTTGAGAGGTGAAATAAGTTGAAAGAAAAACTGTAATTACTTGTTTAAAGTGTTAAATCACTAACAAAATGGCCATAAAGGGATGGCATGGGATGCACATGCATTAATAAATCCAGTCTGCAGAATATGGGACATTTTTATACATTTTCTGTGCGAACAATTCTCCATGTTTCAAAGTGTGGCAGGAAAGTCGCCAGTTTGGTGAGAAAATAGATCAAGTCGCCACATTTAAGATACTTAGAAGAAATAGGACATCCTAGGGAAGACTTTACACTTGAAAACATCCTATGCATCATGTCTGATGCATGCGTATCACTTGAGACTATCTGTTAGTGATTTACTTGTTATTTTAACTTATTTACAGGTTTCTAAACTTATTTCACCCTTCAAAAGTCGCCAGTATACTGGCTACCCAGTCTGTATTTGATGCACAAAATCCCAATGACTTTTTCAAAAAGCTGAAAAAATCCACCATAAATTACCAGTAATTCAGCTGATCCACCAACATTTTCCCAACTTATCCAGCAAAAATTAATGGTAACATAGGAATAAATAGCTAAAAAAATCTACCAACTTTGCCAGAATATTATTTTCAAAGAGGAAAATTTCCACCAACATGTCAGTGGAATTTACCACGAAATACAGACTGGATGGCATTGGCGACTTTGTCCATACTTTGAAACATGGACAATTCTTAATTTCCTCCTATATTTACATGTATTTTATAGAGAACAAATGGTAAATTAGAGGATTTCTATTTCTTGGAGAACACTTTACCAGTTCCTGCAGTCTCTTAATCTGGCTAAACTGTAATTCTGAAAATAAGGTACTTTAAAATAAATTAAATGTGGTGATGTTGATGTAGATTCATTTTCTCATCAAACTGGCAACTTTACTGCCAGCAGGCACTGGGCAGGGCTGCCACACTATGAAACATAGATTATACAATAAATAAGAATTAAGAATAATCTTAGCCAAGTAAACTAGTAGCTATGTCTCTGAAACTCTCCATTTGTTTCTCCAGTTCTCTCCAAAAATAACCAAATTTCTCTCTAAAATGATCAAATTATCATAAATTCTCTCTAAAATAACATTGTAGCATAGGAGAAAATTAGTTATTTCTCACCATTTGTAATTGAAGGGCTCAAAAAAACTGTCACAAACTGCTAGTATAAATGTAAAATAGGATACAAACTAAAGGCCTTGTTACACGGTGCGAGTAAACGTGCGAGTTGGTCTAGCCAGTTAGTGTAGTGCAGCTACTCGCACAGTGTGACCGCATCAGTTGAGTAACTGTCATGGAAATTCAATGCAATGAACATTGAGCTACTGACATGCGAGTACAGTGGGACAGCTGCTGTCTGCTGTCACGACAGTAACTCGCAGTGTCGCACCGTGTAACAAGGCCTTAAGTAGCTATAGCCTATGGCCCTATAGGCTACTGGCTATATGGTTAATGAACTTAATGTCTTGATGAAATCCCTGCATTCTGGCTCTGCAAGTCTCTCTGAAATAAAAATAGCCTAGCTAAATTTCTCTCCAAAAATGATCACACAAATGATCACACAGGTAAATTGCTGCACACTGACTAACTGTGGCCTCTTACAACAGAAAAGTCATACATTCAAAACACACGTTAAAAACTTAAATTAATAAATTATAACATGCACTGCGTTTCTTTTGATAGCTATGCAACATTCTAATGTAATTTCGGTTCAGAATATTTTAGAGACTCTCTTGAGAGGGCCGCAATTAAAAATTAAAGGGCCGCAATTTACCTGCGTGACCCTACCTAACCTAGGTAGGCTAAGTACTACCTACCTAATTTACTAAAGTTCTCACTGTCACTCGAATAACCCTGGGAAGAAAGATATATTCCTGGGATATTCCCTTAATATCTTAGGAATAAATCCTTGCTGCCTGTGTAGGGCCTACCTATCATCTTTTTATAATTTCTCTATAATTTTAAGTTAGGCTATCATCTTTTTATAATTTCCTAATCTTCAACTAAGGCCTCCGACTAACCTAATAAAATACTAGGTAGGTAATACAACAATTTTTTTAGTGGAGTGTTGGTAGGAAGACTGGATACCATATTACCACAGTATATATAGTTCAATAAACTGTGATCGTTTACTAGTACCTTCATGAATCCATGGTGATCAATAAATGGCGGCGGCGCCCAGCACTGTGAATACTGTGGTGAATACATACTTCTAGCTAGTGTTGCCCACTTTCATGAGAGAAGTCCGCTATCAAATATATATTCATATATACCTAATGCTACTAAACTAGTTTAAATTGCAATATGTACATTGAAATCAGTTAGGCATTGGTTAATTTGAAAGAACACTCAACATTATTCATTTCACAGAATTCATTTAAATCTCAAGTAATTGATATTAAATCAGTCAATATGTATTAAGGATTGGTTAGGTACAAATTTACATTAATTTTTTAACTTTTTTAAAAATTCATTTAGGAAAGAAAGTAAATTTATTGTGAAAAACGCTATCTAGTGAGTGAGTTTTATGTTTTCGTGAGTCATTGACTCCATCCGGTTATATTTTCATAAACGTTGTACCTACAAAGAGCACGTTTGTATATCGGCATAGAATAATTTTCTTATTTAGACCTCTAGGCTCTAAAAATACTTTATTAGTCAGTATATTTTGTATATGGAACACAAATTAATTATTGCTTATTTACGAAAATATGCAGATATTTTTTAAATGTCAATGAGATTCAAGGTCATCTGTCCAATTAATGTAAACAACGCCATCTAAATATATATCGAATGTTTGTCCAAACTTATGTTAACTAATAAAACCGGCCCAGCCCCCAATCATAACTAATTACTATTTATCTATTATATTTCATTAGAAAATTTCAAATAAAAATTAGACGCACGTATACCCCCTAATAAGATAGGTACGTATATTACTCAACGAATTTAATACTCCTGTGAATTCCAAAATTGAAGTTACATTTAGATAAAATTCAGAGCAATACTCTGACTCATTTTTTAATAAGGTTAATAATTTCAACTTTGTTTATGATAATGACATTGATGTTGCTACACATACTAGACATTTTGTGAAAATTTGAATATAATATATGTGGATAGTTTTTTTTTCTCTAACTAAATATATTACTTATAAACGTTACTCTAAACTTTAATCTATGTACTCTACTGAAATCAATAAAAAGAAAGTCCTATCATTACAAACAGCTCAAACTCCACCAAGAATATTATAATAACTATCGCAATTTGGTTATACTAAGTGGATCCGACAGGCTAAAGAAAAATACTATGGGAAATCACTTGAAGTTAACAAATGAAATGCTAAAAAAAATCTTTGGAAATTAATAAAGAATTTGATCGGTGAGGAGCGGAGTACCGGGGTTGTTAAGTCTGTTTGGGTGATGATCGTAATTTTTCTTATGAAGGGGAATATTGTCAGAGTGCTTTAATAATCATTTCGCATCTGTGGCCTGTAATTTACAGAATGCCATTCCGCCCCAATATGATGACCCAATACTTAATATTCGCGCACAAGAAAATTCCTTTTTTGTGGATGCGATAAGTGAGAACGAGTTGTCTAATATCATCGATAATATAAAAAAATGTATTATGGGACGCAGTCTATTCCTGAATTTTTTCCATGAAAGTTTCTTCTCTGGTGGGTAATTTCATTATTTCTCTGTTTAATTAATTAATCATATACTGATGGTCATTTCCCTTATTGTTTGAAAGAAGCTGCAGTTATTCCAAATTATAAGAGTGGTGATCGGGTACCTAAATATTTCTAATTACCTACAATTATCGATTTTGCCTTTCATGAGTACACTGTTGGAAAAATGTATGTAGTCTACTGAAATGTTTGATATTCTCATCCCCAGCCAATTTGGTTTTAGATCGATGTGGTGAAAATATGGCGGATGCAATTCTTAACTTAACTGAAAATGTTTATGATAGTACGTATTAATTCAAAATGCCATAACTTGGCTGTCTTTGTGGATCTTAAGAAGGCATTCGATATAGTAGATCATCGGATACTTTTGAGGGAAAGGTTTGCTTATGGTATAAGAGGTGTGCTTCTGGATTGGTTCAGTAGCTTCTTATGTAACAGGTTTCAGTGTTTTAGAATTGGCTCTCAGTTTTCCACCTCTACTCTAGTGGATATAGGTTTGCCACAAGGTAGTGTAATGTATTGGCTCCTCTGTTGTTCCAATTGTTTGTCAATGACATGCCGTGCTAATCTAATGTTACAAAGTTTACTCTGTTTGCCGATGACACGACTTTAGCCTTCAGTGGTGAGAACTACTCAAACTTGATAAATACGGCCAACAGGGAGTTTGATAACTTTATAAATGGACAATAAACAACAGACTTAGTTTTAATACCAGTAAAAGTAAAACAGTTGCGATGTTATTTTCAAACAGGCAACACTCTGTCGCAACACCTCTATGTATTGATATTGATGAATGTCGTATTGATCTTTTGAGTGAGGATAAATTTTTGGAATGCATACCTTATAATCATGTACGTACAGCATACTTTCAGGAAATTAACTAAAACAGTAGGAATCCTAAATAGAATTAGAAATCGCGTCTCATTAAAATATTAATCAATATCTATTATGATTTAGCATATTTCTATCTATTGTATTGTGTTGCATTGTGGGGTGGGGCAGATGATGTGCAATGTACATCTCAGCCTCTGATATTATTACAAAAAAAGATTAATCCGCCTCACCACTTCATCAGACTACCATGCTCATTCAAATCCACTCTTTCACAGAACCAGTATCTGAAAGGTCACATATATTTATAAGCTTATCATTGGCATATGCATGTTTGGGAATGTATCATGGAGATAGTAATTTTTCTCTAATCACCACGACTCTGACTCGTAATAGAGACATCACCATCATTCCAGCGGCTGTCTCAATGCCAGAGATCTATGTCTTATATAGGACCTATAATTTGAACTTCTATACCCAATAATATTAAATCTAGTTCAAACATTATTATAATTAAAAGAGCCTTTAAAAAACATTTATTTAACCATTATTTATAATATTTCTGTTCATTATAGCAGTAGAGTAACTCATAACTGTACGACTTCAATATGTTATCTCCAGGTTCTGTGATCTATGTTTATTTAGAATTATTCCTTTAATTGCCCGAAAAGTTTTTTATACTTGATAAACGAATCTTATTTGTATGTTTGTTGAAACTTATATTGTCTTTTGTTTTTGTACCTAAGATTTTTTTCTCAATAAAGATTCTAATTTATAGAAAGGATTTCCAAAAACTTCTGATCCAGTACTTTCAAAATTCGTATAACAGTGTGTTTTATATTTAAAAAAAAATCGATAAGATTGTAGATAACATATTCATAAACAATTGTGCAAAAGGAAATGATATAATTTTCGTTATATATATAGTTATTTGCATTTCTAAGTTTCCTTTACTGAGCTTGGACAATATTCCTTACTATTCAAAACTTCAAAAGACAAAGTTCCAAAATAAGTGGGGGATCTTCACGTATAGTTTCTTCTTTCCAAGTGTTTGAACAGATTAATCCAATATTCTGAATATATGTACGGTCATTTCGAAGCTAAATTATCACACAAATTATTTCTTCTGACTTTTCAAAACTACAAAAGTTATTGGCTTATTATTATTAAATAATAATAAGACATAAATAATAGATTTCAGAAAGTGATCTGATGTCATCCAAAGTGTTTCAAAACAGTTTTTTAGCATTTCTTTTTTTTATTCTATGATGAAATTACTCGAAATCTTAACTGAATATTGTTATGTTATTCAAAACTAGATTTGCTATATTAGTTTAATATTTTGATGTTTTTTTCTATTTATAATACTTTCATATAGGCCGTCTATGGGTTAACATACTAATATATGAATATTTTATGTTCATTTCTGTAACAATTATTAAAGGTGTTTGAATAGATATGTTCTTAAATATTGGAATACAATCAAAATTCTATGAAAAGATAGTTCAAGATATTTACGAATAATTATATCCTGCATTGTGGCAACATATGTCCATGCAGTACAATATTCCACTTAATTATATGCTTTTGTGGTTTAATAGCATGAATCTCTTAAGGTACTTAATATATTGTGTCTATATATATATATTATAATATTGCAAACAAGTGCGAACATGTACTATGAATGCCTTGTTAAAATATGTGAGCATGATACAGCAATGAATATTCAATAATATAAAGTTTAATATAAGGACTGTGTACAAAAGTCCACTCGAACATCAAATATTATTATTGTCTATTTGTTGTGGACTCTTGTCCACTACAAATTTTCATTTTAATTTCTAATGTTATTCTTAGAGCCATTTTGGGATTTATGTCCAGTACAAGATTCCATGATTTATTTTCTCAAAATCATTGCATTATGTACTATCGGATTAAAGATGTCACTAATATGATGTACTATCAGAAAAGAGTTACGGTGATGTAGCAACGAAAACTATAGGCAAGTTTTAATCTGAATAATGTTTATCTAACATTGATTGACAGATATTAATGGTATTGAATACTAAGCAATCTTATTTATAATAGACATTTTTTAGTTGTACTATCAGAGAAAAGAGTCACTGTACATGTGATGATTTATAATCAGAGAAATATAGGCTCTGTGATGATACTAATTTCACCAACATTAGTTTTTTAATTACCTTCACAGGAAATGGATAATTTGTATTAGACGACATTTATTTATCGGATTAAAGAGTCACTGTGACGATGTACTAACAGAGAACCTGGATATTTTCATTCGCCAACTCAAAAAATATTAAACCAAATTGACTAAAATTTGGTAGGATGATTGTTCAATGCCTAGCAACCATCTGGTAGAATTTTGGGAGCGATCTGGTCAAAGGTCAATGTCAAAATTTTAAAACTCAGAAAGTTTTCAATCATATTGCATGAAACTTGGCGGAGCGTATCTTCAATATCCAGGAACAATTTGGTTAATTTTGGGAGCGATCCGGTCAAAGATCAATATCAATTTCATTTATGACTCAATAACTCAAAAAAAGTGATCAATCAAATTGAATGAAACTTGTTGGAACGATTTGTCATTATACAGTTTCCAGTTTATTAGATTTTGGGAGCGAACAGGTAAAAGGCTGAGGTCAAGATCATTTATAACTCAAGGATTATTGGATGGTCAAGATCATTTATAATCGGCGATGAAGGAATGCGCTGTACCGAGTGCTCGTAATCTAATTTCCTATAATTATCATCTACTACAAATAAAATCATATTAAAAATGTCTATAACCAAGAGTGAAGTTTTCCTTTCAAATTATGAAACTAGTAAATTTAGGAAATAAGCTACTCTCTAGTTTTCATGTACTTTTTTATCACCATTATCTCTGTCAATACTCTTCTGTTTCGAAAACACTATCAAATTCTCAGAGATTAAATCATTACAGAAAGTTATATTATTAAAATTTTCATTTTGAGTTGAGCCAATTAAGATACATCCATTATCTAACTAATTTCTCTGAGTGGTTGAACTTCAGTTTTGCAGCCACGTATGAACCTTAGATTACGAGTTATAAATAAGGGTTAGATAGATTTGTTTCAGGGACAACAGATATCTAGTCTCTATAAACCCCTGTGAAAAAAAGGTTTATATATCCTGCGAGCTTAAAAGGAGCGGTGACATTGTACTGAACAGTCTGATAATAACAAAAAAATTAACACATGTTAATAATTAAATGTGTTTCTATACAGTTAATGTACCAATAACTTATATAATGAGTGAAATTCATTTAGTCTAATAATCAAAAGCTCTAGAAACTGAAATAAGTAGTATAATTTACAGGCCGAGAAATACATCATCATTCAATGCGAACCAATAATTATTACATTTTCTTCGAAAATATGACAATTTTTCTTTGCAAAATAAGGTATACCCAATTACCTATTTTATAGTAAAAATAAGTACAGTATACATTTTGTCACTATCAAACCTGGCCAGGGGAGGGCAAGCCTCCCCCCCCCCAATTGGACCGCTAACCTAACCTTAGGTGCACTATATCTCTTTATATTATAGCATATAGTAATTTTATTAATAAAAAATTGATTAAAATGAATTATGCTATTTATATCGACCGGGGTTTTTTTGCACCGGGGGTTTTTTGCTTGGGGGGTTCTTGTCCGGGGGTATTTGTCCGGGGGGTTTATTGTACGGGGTATTTTTGTCCGGGGGGTATATTGCATGGGGGTTTTTTGACCGCGGGGGTTTTTTTGCACGGGGGGTTATTGTCCTGTCACCGACAATACCATGGTGTTACCTACCTATCGACCTAGGTACAATGAATTCGGCTATCATTTCTAATCTCAGGCATTATGTTATTAGGTTAGGTGATTCCCACATACTTAATAAATAAATAATATCAATTTTCTTACCTTGATTGAAATTAGTGACAATAAAAGTTAACGATATGAGCATTTAAAACATTATTTACTAATAACATGAATATTCGGCATCGTAAATAATTTTTCATACGAATAAAATGTTTTAGTTTAGTAAATATCGTAGCCTGTTCTGTGGTAGACATTGTTCTGTGGTGGACAGCTGCTGTGGACATCGCGAACTTTACCCCTTGAAGCATATTTGCCAGACTTTCGAATCCTACACACAAATGATGATTGAAAATAGTATAGGTAGAAGATTTATTGAACGCATTAAGAATAATGTGGGTAGAGGGTACCTACATAGAATCACCGAAACGGACCGATTGAGAACCAAAATGGATCGATTGGGGACAAAGCCGGATCTAATCTGGCCGGAACGGAGCTAAGTAGTTCATAAAAACACACTTAGGTAAATAGTTAGTAGTACTAGTACTATACATAATACATTGGAGAAAAATATTAATATTTAGAATGAGTAATTTAACTGATAATAGCTAGTACCTACATGTTGAAAAAAAAATAGCTACTTTGAATGCTCATATCCTATAAGCATTCAAAGTAGCTAGCTATTGTTTTTTTTTCAACATATGTAGGTAGGTAGCTATTATCAGTTAAATAACTCATTCTAAATATTATTATTTTTCTCCAATGTATAGTTCTAACTATTTAAGTGTTTTTTTATGAACTACTTAGCTCCGTTTCGGCCCGATTAAATCCGGCTTGGTCCCCATTCGTTCCGTTTTCGACCACAATTGGTCCGTTTTGCCCGTGACGGTTTTGGTCCCCGATCACTGCCTAACTGGAAAACATAAATTCTAACAGAGTTACTCCTAACTTCATGCATTCCCATCAGTGATGTTTATCATCACAACAAGCTCAATTGTGAAGCATAAATGACTTATTTTACATTAGTTTTTACTGCGAAATTGAAATTCATAAAATAATTTACTGATTTCTGCATTTTTTAGGGTTAAAATGAGTAATTTTTGTTCATTCTAAATTCCTAACAGAGTTACTAGTCAATCTGAAATGAGTTATTATTCCACTCTGACCGATCAGTCCGATTCGGTTCGCCATTCCCATTCTGTATTTTGTGGTTAATTCCACCGACATGTCGGTGGAATTTTTTGCCCTTTGAAAATAATATTCTAGCAAAGTCGGTGGATTTTTAATTATTTATTTCTATGGTACCAGTCTGCAGAATGTGTCTTTTCTCCTGCAGAGATTTTAATTTGAGAGACAGTTACTCTCTGACTCTCATCTCTCTGTAACAGATTCAGAATTAAACAGATTCAGTTAAATTAATGGTAACATAGGAATTAATTCAATATCTCCCGCAGCTAAATTAATGGTAACATAGGAATTAATTCAAGATCTCCTGCAGAGATCTCCAATTTCTGAAATTCAATCAAAAACTCCCACAGAGAGTCTTGGAAAAATGTTCCATATTCTGCAGACTGGCTATGTTACCATTAATTTTCAGTGGCCAAATGGGGAAAATGTTGGTGGATCAGCAAAATTGATGAAATT
Source organism: Caprella mutica (assembly GCA_947561585.1). NCBI lineage: Eukaryota > Metazoa > Arthropoda > Malacostraca > Amphipoda > Caprellidae > Caprella > Caprella mutica. The sequence goes on from CANNZV010002823.1 coordinate 11,618, forward strand.
TTATGGTGGATATTTTCAGTTTTTTTGGAAATGTCAGTGTAATTTTGTGCACCATCGACAGACTAGTCGGTCCGTTTCGGTGATTCTATACACCGTGTGGGTAGAGGCACTAGGTGGAGTAAGAGGATCGGTCAGTGTTTGGTGAGCCTGGGGTGGGCCGGTGGGGTTGGGATGATTTAGATGGTGTTGATTTTGGGGAGATTGGCAGGGTGGTGGAGAGTTGTGAATTGTTGAGATGGTCAGACTCAGATGGAGAGAGGAGGTCAGGTCAAAAAGCTCTCTAAATGCATTATTGCATATAGAGTTAGAGAAAGATTTGGAAACGGAGGCTGCTATGACAATACCTGGAAGTCTGTATTATTGTTTAGGGCAAGGAGCAATACCTTGAGATTGGGATGGAGGTTGGGTCACGGGTGTGGAAGGGGTGATAGTTTGTGGGGTACGGTCAAGAGCCCCCCCCGGTCATAAGCCCCCCCCCTCCCATGTTTTTTTAATCCTTATTTACCTAGTTAAACAAATGAAGAACTACTTAGATAGAAATAACTGAGAGTTGCTAATGTAGTTTGTTGTATCCGCTAGATTGTTGAACTGCACACTTCATGATTGTTTAATGACCTGGCAGGGGGGTTCGGGGGGCGGCACGCCCCCCGATAGACATATATATTATGTCTAATCAGTAATGAACTACAAAAGTGTCAATAAGGATTAAATAATATAGGTAAATAAGGATTTAAAAACAGGTGGGCTCGTGACCAGGGGGGGGGGGCTCATGACCGGGGGGGCTTGTGACCTACACCCATAGTTTGTGTGGTCTTTATCAGGTTGACAGGTGGGTGCTGGAAGTTTAGACCATTTCTTGGTAACATGTGGTAGGTTAGGAGAATCTAGAGATAGGTTTGGAACTTTGGGGTTTGTAGTGTGGAAGATGCTATAGGTTTTGGCACTTTAGACTTAAGAATTGTTAAGAGGTACCTGTGAGAAGTTTGGAGAATTAGACAAGGGATAATGGTGTTAATTAGGTTCTAGGGGGGCGCTAAAAATCCAATGCCCGAACTCTGGCCCCCCCCTCCCCCTTGCTGGCTGCTGATGCAGGTCTGGCCATTAAAGAAGAAGAAGAATTGTGTTTCAGTCCCTGAAGAGAATATTTTTGAATATTACCAGAATATAGAAAATTACCATTATAATATAGAAAATTAGTATAGTAAAAGAGTTCCCTCTTTTACACAATCTTTTCCTTGTGCTGTGCTATAGAACAAAATGTTATTTCTTACTAAATTTTGTAAATAACTTGAAGTTGAATGCTAATATAAAAATTAAATTATGTATAAATCTAACTTATAATAATTTTCCTTCACTCTTGTAGGGTCATGCAGATAAATTGCGGCCCTCTAATTTTCAATTGCGGCCCTCTCAAGAAAGTCTAAAATATTCTGAACCAAAATTACATTAAAATATTGCATAGCTATCAAATTAAGCACAGTGCATGCTCTAATTCCAGATTATATTTCATGGTAAATTCCACCGACTTGTCTGTGGAATTTTTCTCCATTATAAATAATATTGTGGCAAAGTTGGTGGATTTTTAGCTAATTATTCCTATGGTGCCATTAATTTATGGTGGAAAAATTGGCAAAATGTTAGTGGATTACCAAAATTACTGGAAGTTTATGGTGAATTTTTTCAGCTTTTTAAAAAAGTCAGTGGAATTTTGTGCACCAAATACAGACTGGCTCTAATTTCTTACTTTATGTTTTTAACGAGTGTTTTGAAGCTATGACATTTCTGTTGTCAGAGGCCGTAGTTAGTTAGTGGGCCGCAATTTACCTGCTTGACCGGGACCCTATAAAATTTTTCATGAAATTTTAATTTTTTAATCCACTGGAAGACTCCTGCAACAACTGTAATTTGCCAGTCTGCAAAACATGGGACTTTTTAACATTTTCTGTGTGAACAATCCTTACTTTCCTCCTATATTTAATTATTTACATTAATTTTACTGAGAACATGAACCAAAATAGAAGATTTTTTGGAGAACAGTTTAACAGTTCCTGCAGTCTGGGTAATTTGTAAATATGATGCCTAAGACGGTACTCAGCCATACTAAATAGATTAAAAAATAAATAACAGTCTGTATTTGGTGCATAAAATCCTTCTGACTTTTTCAAAAACCTGAGAAAATCCACCATAAATTTCCAGTAATTTGGCTGATCCACCAAAAATTAATGGTACCTACTAACATAGGATGATACTGATAGGAATAATTACTAGCTAAAAAACTGCCGACTTTGCCAGAATATTATTTTCAAAGGGGGAAAAATTCTACCAATTATATTTTCACATGTTATTATTGGAGACATATTGAAGAAATTTGGCCATTTTGGAACAAATTTGAAATTTTTTGGAGACTTACTGTCCTGAAATATGAAATCTTGGTGACGGATTTGACACACGTTGCAGACTGGATTTTGGTCCTGGTTTTTGGAGAGAAATTTTGTCATTTTTGGAGAGAGCTGAAGAGACAAATCAACTAACAAAATCCATATCATTCAAATGCACAACAATTGGATGATATGATATTAAATATTAATAAAAAAGTATTTTTTCCGATTAAAACAAAACAATTAATTGAATGCATAAACTAAAATAATCTGTATCATTCGAACGTGCAGAAATAGATTGATGCTTGATGGTTGCCCATGTTTTAAAGTATGGTATGGACAAAGTCGCCAGTATATTGGCAACTTTTGAAGGGTAATATAAGTTGGAAAACCTGTAAATAACTAGTGAATCACTCCTAAAATACTAAGAGATATACATGCATGAGGCATGAAGCATAAGGATGTTTCCAAGTGTAAAATCTTCACTAGGAAGCCAAATTTCTCCTTCAAAGTTCCTTAAATGTGGCGACCTGGATCCATTTTTTCACTAAACTGGCGACTTTCCTGCCACACTTTAAAATATGGGTGGTTGCACTATCGACTGATGGCTGCACTGTGCAAACTATTGATGATTGATCAATAGATTATGCAGCAAAATTGGTCAATATCGCAGATCATTCAAACGCGCGTGACATATCCATATATTTTTTATATAATAGTTTATCCATGAGACAGAACACAGAACCAGAAGTGTTAATCTCCAAAATAAAAATTAAATGTTTCAGTCCTCTGTGAGACTGTGACACTGTGCTTAGTGAAGTGTTATTTGACATTTGCTTGGTAGTTTCATTACTCATAAGTAGCACATTATTATTGTGGATAATTCCTTATAATAGTCATTACTTATAAATTTATTTATAGTCTAAGTATAGGTTATATTAAGAAATTTAAACATTATTTTAGAGTAGGGTGAGATGGGAGAATTTGGTAAAAGACTTTATTTTTATTTTTTAAAGAACCTAATTTTGAAAAGTTACCATCCATCATCCGATTGTTACCTCATTGGTATCAAATGAAAGAGGACATTTGAGAGTATTAGAAAGTGACCCCAGACTGCACAAACTGCTTCTGTTTTTCTCAGTTCCATATGAAAGTATTCACTTGAGAGCATTATTTATTTATAAGCTGTAATGCTAGATAAATTTCCTCACAATGATAGTGTTTTTTATAACATAAGACTCTGACAGAGAAAAAACAATGAAAATATTGAAGAAAAATTGATACATTGTTCTGATCCAATTATTTCTATGTACTATCATTAACAGTTTGAGGACTCCTTTAAAGAATCTCATATAACATCTTTTGACAACTTATGTGTCATTTAAAATTAAACAATGAGGTTGTATCAAATTATCCCAAAGGTAGGGGTAATTTCATACTTAATATTTTTATTTTTCAAATTATCACCACGGATGTATGGAATAACATATTGACTAAAATTATTACATGAATCGATAGCCAAGAGGCTGAATGTGATGAATAAAAATAAAAATTGTGAAACATTTGTTAATAAGTTTATAATTAAGCAAAAACCTCAATTTGTATCAAATTATCCCGTCTTATCCAACACTAAAACAGTTGAACCCACTGCATTTTTCCAAAAGCTAAAAAAATCCACCCATATATTTCCAATTTAGCCACTGAAAATTAATGACAAGATAATGTAGGAATAACTGAATAAATAGCTAACATTCCACCAACTTTGCTAGAATATCTTTTTCAAAGGGTGGAAAAAGGGGTTTCAAAACAGTTTTATTTAAGTTTTAAACTTGCCGAGTTGCCAATAAAATGGCAAGAAACTCGTTCGAGAAAGAACAGACGGACCAATAGAACAGTTTACCAGTTTATTTTGTATCAAATTACCCCGTCTTACTCTTGAGTACTGAGAAGGTATGTTAAATTCTATTGTTTTCTATTAATAATAATGCATTAGTGGCTGCCGCATTACCTGCATTAGTTCACCTAGTAGACACTAAGGTAGTAGCCAGTAGATTAATAAACTAAATTAAGTTAAGTAGCTACACTCCTTCCCTTTGTTACCAACTTTGGCAACAGTATCTAAAAGCTGAGTGAAGCACCACATTATGGCGCACTATAATACAGCGCACCACTGTACAGTTGTACTTTCTTTTAATGGTCTCAACGTAAATGGCTGTTATGTAGTTTGTTGTATCCGCTAGTTTGTTGTACTGTACTGTACACTTCATGATTGTTTAATGACCTAGCAGCCGGCAGGTCATTGTTAAATAACTCACTGTAACAGTGAGTTAGTTAAATACAGTCTCTAGTCTGGATAACTCACATGTCAGAGAGTAATCACAGACTGCCTAGCCAAATAAAATAGTATGGCTCATAAACTCTCCCTTTGTCTCTCCAGCTCTCTCCAAAAATCACAAAAATTTTCTCCAAATTTTTCAAGTTATCATAAATTCTCTCTAAAATAACATTGTAGCATAGGATGAAGTTACATATTTCTTGTCATTCGCAATTTAAGCTTGAAGTGCTCAAAATAACTGTCAAAAACTCACCATTATAATGTTGAGTTTGGACATGCTTTATTACCTGGCTGCCCAGTTACAACTTACAGGTGAATAAGGTAAGCCCTTACTCTTTTACTTGCCACTATATTGGTGAGTTTGTGATAGTAAATCTTAAAATTTAAGCCTTTAAATTGAATTTGAAGAAAAATAGCTCATCTTCCGATTTTTCTCTAATGCTGCCATGCTATTTTGGAAAGAATTTATAAAAATTTTGGAGAGAAATTGGGCTCCATTTGGAGAGAGATGGACTTGGTTAGAGAGACAAATGGAGTTATGGAGAGTTTATTAACCACACTGTTTTACTTTGCTGAGACTGCACGATACTGTTACCCAGTCTGCATAAACTGGTAAAGTGTTCAACTGGTCTGTCTGTTCTTTCTCGAACGAGTTTCTTGCCATTTTATTGGCGACCTGGCAAGTTTAAAACTATTTTGAAACCTAATTTTTCCCCTTTGAAAATAATATTCTAGCAAAGTTGGTGGAATGTTAGCTATTTATTTGGCTATTCCTATGTTATCTTATCATTAATTTTCAGTGGCTAAATTGTAAATATGTTGGTGGATTGTTTTAGCATATTGTTGGTCGATTGTTTTAGCATATCGAAAAATGCAGTGGTTTTAACTGTTTTAGTGTACCTACCAAATACAGAGTGGCATTGTTAGAAAACTATTTCCAAGTTAGGAGTATTTACCATGAAATACATTTACACTTACAGTTTGGTCGGTATTCATGGCCAAGTAAAATAGTATGACTCATAAACTCTCCATTTGTGTCTCCAGCTCTCTCCAAAAAATCACAAAATTTCTATCCAAAGGACCAAAATGATCAAATATTATAAATTCTCCCCAAATAATTAAAATTAACATTGTACCATAGGTGAAAATTATATATTTCTCGCTATTTGCAATTAAAGAGCTCATAAGAGCTGTCACAAACTCGCCATTAAGGGACATGCTTTCACCAACTTGTCAGAGGAATTTTTCCTTTTTGAAAATAGTATTAATTCTAATTCTACCAGGGTGGTTTGGTTTAAACCAAGCTAAAAAAAACATGGTTTATTTGTTTTTTTTCTATCCTTGGAAGCTCCAAATTCATTTTTAATTTATCAGAAATCATCAATATTATATTTATACCATTTAAATTAGTTTTATTAAATCATTTCAAATACATAAATATATTATGTAGATATATTAAATATAATTAGTTAATCTTAGTAGTGTAATTTTTTCATGGGAGACATTAAAATTCAAAACCAAAGGAAAATAGAAATATGGACAGGGTTTTCTCCTCACCATATTGTATTAGTATCATTTTATAAAGATATTTTACATAGTGATTTAGTAAACATTAAAATATAGTCTAGAGTCACACTGTGATATTCATTTGCTATTATGTTATATTTTAATTTGAATATCTACATTTGAAATGTAAATCAATGGAAATATTAGAATTTAAGAAATTTTGAACCTAGCTATGTTATTTAAAACTTGATCTTTGAATTTTTTAAGAGCTTATTAAAGTAGACTAGCAGCTAAGAATTATTCATGAATTGGTAGTAAAATGTTACATAGCATCTGCATTAATTAATTTTTTCATATTTTATCTCTAATAAATCTATTTTTTTCCCATAATTTACCAAAATATGAATGATGTTTTGTAATGTTAATCATGTACAGTGATCAGTTATGAACTAATAAGTATCTATATGCACTTTTATTAAATAATTGCATGTAAAACCAAATATACCAATAAAAACCAAATAAACCATGGTTTATTTGGTTTAAAAAAAAAAAACAATTGGTTTTTGTTTTTTTCAAAAAAACAATTGGTTTTAACAACCCTGAATTCTACTATTCTAGTGAACTCATAAAAATTTCAGCCGTATATTCCTATATTAACATAAATTTTTCTGTGGCAAAATGTTTTTTTTTTTGATCAGCCAAATAGTTACCAAAGATCCATGTCTTCTGCAGTGCCAGACAGTGGCAGTTAGTACCAATTTCCAGGTAGCTGTACCATACTTTCCAGACAGGAGCTCAGGATTCCAATCTCCTATTTGGCTGAGTTCCATAAAATTATTTGAATAATTCTCATTTACTGATTTAATAGCTAAATGTTTCTTTTTCAGATAATTATATATTAAGTATGTATAAAGATAAATTTATAGAAGATGGCATTTTATATACTGCTACTTTTGTACGAATCAGAATGAAAAATATGTTAATTAAGATTCATTCAACTATGTAGATACTAGAATGGAAAATGGTATGATCATATGATGCAGAAGTCATTAATTTACCAGGTGATTTTCATTTGCATTACCTTCAACTAATTTATGTCCTGAATGTTTTTTTTATGTTATAGCTAGCTATTGAAGTGAAATTGTATTGAATGTGTTAAAGATTATAGCAATATAATTTTTTTAAAATGATTATCAATTAATTATCTTAATATGTGTCTCAGGTTTTAGTTGAACATGTTATTGAGCTTTGTCTATCTCTGAGTAATTTTATTTATCATTTATTAATTCATTTTTATTTCGATTTCAGGTATTAATATTGAATGGACAAAAAATGATTCTGTAAGAGAGAACATCCACTATTTGCTAAAAGCAGAAGATCACCAGACTGTTGGAGGAATAGCAGAAGAAGTTGCTGATTACATAACTAGTGCTGTTTATGGTGATGCAATCATTGTAGTCTAATAATATGGCTTCATATTTCTAAATTTAATTCATTAGTCTATTGTCATTAGTCTATTGTCATTAGTCTATTGTCATCTGTCTATTGTCATCTGTCTATTATCTCTCTATTGTTATTAGTCTATTGTTATTTGTCTATTGGTGAATGGATGAGACGGCCCCGGAAGGGTAGCGTCCCTTGGTGCCCGAGCTGTTGTAATTTGGACTATGTTTTTTCTTCTTCATTTTTACCATGTTTATCATTTTTTCACGCTACTAGTAGTTTTAGAGGATAGTGCTGTTAGAATTAGGTTAAATAACAGTGGGTTAACAACGTTAAGACATAGAGTTTATTTAAAGAGTAAATATGTTATACAATTAGAAGTCTATGGAGAGATGAGTGGAACTCATCTCTCACTGAGTAATGTTCAAGACAGACTAGTTTCAGAAACTACAAGACAGGGTATTTAACCCTCGACGGAAGTGTGATCGACTTTAGACCTTATGTCCGTTTCTCATTAAAAGTAATACATGGTTATTGAAACAATAGGTAATTTAATATAGCTGAGCTAGTCTAACAGGAAGTTAACATTAAATATATAACGAGTGTGTAATACATTTAACTAAAATTTCAACACTCCTCCTCACACGACATTATATATTTTTCATACCTATTAATTTAACAAATTTGGTAAATCTATCAATAGGCAACGATTTAGAGAATATGTCAGACGATCCATTAAAAAAAAACAATGAACAACAATTTACATAGGAAATGAATTATTCTAAATTTAAAGACATAAATCTCATTTTAATCAATCCTAAAATTCAAAACATTAAAACTCAAATTGAAAAATTCTGAAATTCAAATTGAACAATCATAACTGCAAGAATTTTAAACATTTATTAATGGTTTAATTCTATTTCAAATAATTCCTTTCTTCCCCTCTTTTTATTTCTGAATGTCGATATAAAATAGAGTCTTCAGAAATCCAAAAAGAAAATATACTATGTATATAAAATATTTCAAACTTACATATAACATAAAAAATCAAACCTATAACTGCAAGAATTTTAAACATTTATTAATGGTTTAATTCTATTTCAAATAATTCCTTTCTTCAGAAAAATTGAAAGTTCGTTTAATATTTTACTACAAATTAGTTATAAATATAACCATTTCATTTATGTATATTAATTTAAAAATATTTCATTCCTGCAAATTCCTAATTTATTTTGACTCTAAAATTTTCTAATCATCAAAATCTAATTAGTATTTCAAAATGAAAAATTATTTATTTCTAAATATTCACTTCTAAATATTCACAAATATTCACAGTATGAATATCAATTCATCTGTATTCAATTCATATGCTCACCTAATAGACCGCGTACTTCTATTAAGTAAACATGCTGAGTCATCAATTAAAATAATAATTAAATGCTGTGTCGGTAGTTTTTGTTACGATTCAAAGATTAATCTGCTGATCATTAAAAAGCAATAAAAATTCTATCTAACTACTATCCAAAAAACTAATTTCAATTAATTTGAGAATTCACTTCACAAATGCTGAAGCAAGTTGTACACCGGTGCAAGAACCGTAGAGGCGAAAGTTAACTAAACCTACCACTAGACTAACATCAGGTTATTTATTTACTGTGAATAGAACTATAATATGGCGTAAGTTAAATGTCAGTTAAACTAAGTCATTTTAGCAACTTAACACTACCACTTTCTTGTGTAGCTATTTACAAACAAACAAGTCTTTACTTATTTTACTTCTTGTAGTTGTAGTTCCCATAGTCACCACCCTGCGTGGAGTTGCTTCAGCTTTGCTGGGGCGTTTGTCCGGTTTGTTGTCCATAGCCACTCCAAGTACCGGCAGCTTGTCCAGTGGTTGCGGCACTCCAACCGCCCGGTGCCTGTTGTCCCCAGTTGCCGTAAGAGATTTGGGTTGGCGGTGTCTGTTGCTGCTGTGCATAGTAATTCTGCTGCTGTCCATAGTACCGTATCCTCCTCCTTGCTGGGTGTATCCAGATTGGGGTAGCTCTGGGATGAGTAGCTGTTATCCCCATAGCCCCCTGAACCGTAACCACTGCTGCTGGAGTTATCGCCCTGTTGATGTCTGTTTCCGTCTAGGGGAACAATCCCCGGTAACTTATTTGAAGTCATGTTTTTTCAAAGTATTTATTATCTTTCAATACTTAACAAACATAAACAACCAAACCAGTTAAATTGATTTACTGTTTGACTGAATTGATGTTTTAAAATTATTCTAATTCATAAGAATAACTTCACTGAATATAAGTATTTACTATCATTCAATACTTTAACAAACATAAACAACCAAAGCAGTTAACTTGATTTACTGTTTAACTGAATTGATGTTTTAACATTATTCTAATTCATAAGAATAACTGCACTGAATATAAGTATTTACTATCATTCAATACTTTAACAAACATAAACAACCAAAGCAGTTAACTTGATTTACTGTTTAACTGAATTGATGTTTTAACATTATTCTAATTCATAAGAATAACTGCACTGAATATAAGTATTTACTATCATTCAATACTTTAACAAACATAAACAACCAAAGCAGTTAACTTGATTTACTGTTTAACTGAATTGATGTTTTAACATTATTCTAATTCATAAGAATAACTGCACTGAATATAAGTATTTACTATCATTCAATACTTTAACAAACATAAACGACCAAAGCAGTTAACTTGATTTACTGTTTAACTGAATTGATGTTTTAACATTATTCTAATTCATAAGAATAACTGCACTGAATATAAGTATTTACTATCATTCAATACTTTAACAAAAATAAACAACCAAAGCAGTTAACTTGATTTACTGTTTAACTGAATTGATGTTTTAACATTATTCTAATTCATAAGAATAACTGCACTGAATATAAGTATTTACTATCATTCAATACTTTAACAAAAATAAACAACCAAAGCAGTTAACTTGATTTACTGTTTAACTGAATTGATGTTTTAACATTATTCTAATTCATAAGAATAACTGCACTGAATATAAGTATTTACTATCATTCAATACTTTAACAAACATAAACAACCAAAGCAGTTAACTTGATTTACTGTTTAACTGAGTTTGATGTTTTAAAATTATTCTAATTCATAAGAATAACTTCACTGAATATAATTATTAATATTTAATTGGAACAGTAACACAGCCTTAGTTCGCAAGAACCTTTTGTTGAAAGACTGTTTACCAAAGGATAAGGTCACAGATTTAAAGGTAATTTGTGACCTCTCTTGACACCTCTTCCGCAAAAATACTAAATCATTATATTATAACACAAGTGCATTTTTCGCTAGAGCAATCATTATAATTGACCTCATTAGCGCGTGAATACGATATGCTTACGCAAGCGTTTTGAGTGATATGTTTCATATAGGTTAACACTTTTTTCACAGCACTTCGTTTTTATTACTATTATAAACTTCTAATTTGTTTAAACATAATTTGATTTATAAACTCTTATCGTTCACTGGGCCCATAACCTGTTAGAATTAGGTTAAATAACAGTGGGTTAACAACGTTAAGACATAGAGTTTATTTAAAGAGTAAATATGTTATACAATTAGAAGTCTATGGAGAGATGAGTGGAACTCATCTCTCACTGAGTAATGTTCAAGACAGACTAGTTTCAGAAACTACAAGACAGGGTATTTAACCCTCGACGGAAGTGTGATCGACTTTAGACCTTATGTCCGTTTCTCATTAAAAGTAATACATGGTTATTGAAACAATAGGTAATTTAATATAGCTGAGCTAGTCTAACAGGAAGTTAACATTAAATATATAACGAGTGTGTAATACATTTAACTAAAATTTCAACAAGTGCTTGGATTATGCTCTACAACCACGAGGTCTAAGATTTTCTGTTAGGTAGGCTATTAGGCATCATTTATTATCACCTCTTCATTTTCCTCTTCCATCCGTGAGTGCAGTCGATGCTTGTCATTTTTCGTCACATTTTTTGACGAGTGACTGCCTCTACGGACTATCTTTCCTTTATCCATGACCTTTGTCACTGACTTGGGTAGTCACCTTTATCATGAAGCCACTTTCCTTTCTGACTGCTTTTTCTAGTCTCTTGTAGCTACTTGATTTCTTTTGATGTCAGCGATATGACCTTTCGTTCTGAATCAGTAATAAAATCTCACTAAAATTAATAATTTATCTCAACGGTTCTCTAAATATAATTCGAATGTTCCATTTGTTAAAGAGCTCTACCAATTCCTAATAAATGTTTTTTAATTTACCTCTTTCAACAATAATTAAATTTGTTAATTGATAGTATGTTATTCTTGATTTTTTAGTCTCACTCTGAGTACTTATATTTAGAGTGGATATCAGACTAGAGGTATGAAAACTTTATTGCCGATTCCCCCTCCCCCTCTCATTGTACCGAGGCTACCTCTAGTTACGCTTTTTTTTTGCTATATTTTAGGTTTTGTTTAGTTTGGCGCCATTTTTCTTTAGCAATCCTTTGTATCTCTCTTCAATTTCTTATTGGTCTTCTTTTTGCCTTGCTGTATCCATGAGTAAGCAGAATGACTGTGTAGGTCTCTTATCCATGGGTAAGCACTGCTTACTCATGGATAAGAGACCTTCACAGTCAGTCTGCTTACCCATGGATAAGAGACCTACACAGACAGTCTGCTTACTAAGCAGACTGTCTGTGTAGGTCTCTTATCCATGGGTAAACAGACTGACTGTAACATGGATACATATGAAATGGGTTTAACAATAATTTCCTCAGAGTCAAAAACGCTCGTGTGACATAGCCCTTATTAACAGTGATTATTAGTGATTGATAATATTAGTTCTTTAAGCATGAAGTATATCTTTTTATTTTTATTTACGCCCTATACAGAAAAGATCTGATCTGGGGAAAAGTGACTTTGTTCAATGAGTCACTTTACTGCCTGGTACTGGTTTGCTATGACTGGTACAAGTGTTTGATATAGGTATATGATCTTTTGTTCCGAAGTCCCTACACTTTTACTTAAATTCATTTCTGTAAATACTAAAAGTAATTATGGAGCAAGTAAAGATATCGGACCACAGTACGTTAACTTTACTAGCTTAAATTCTGGTTCTTTATCTTTACTTGGTTAAATTATTAAATATTTGACCAATAATTGGAATAAGAATATAATTCTGGAATCATAGATACCACATTATATTTTTTCCATCTTTTTACTACTCGTTCTAAACAAATTAAAATGGATCACGATTTTTATTAATTCTTACAATGCATAAAATATGTAAAATTAATGTATAAACATTAATATTATCATTTATACAGTTGTATGTTTATGAAATACTAAAATGAATTATTTTTTAAGAAACTGAAAATTTTAGTGGTCCGTTGCCTTTACTAGATGAATTTCTGGTCCGTTATCTTTACTTGCTCCGAACCTCTCCATTTTCCTCTTCCCTCAGTGAGTACAGCCACATTACTTGGTCACGGAGTATCTGTTGTGCATTCATGAGCTTGTTATCGAAGGTGGTAGGTGATTTTGTTCCCCACTTCCCATTCTGACTGCTTCTTCAAGTCTCTTGTATTTAATTTCCCTTTGACATCAGCGATTGATCAACAAATGTTCTGAGCAGATATTGAACCCCCAATAAATTAAATTAATGTTCAATAAAGGACGGAAAAATTAAGGTTGTTTCATTACATAATTTATCCAAATACTAGCTATTCTGTACTATTATTTAGCCCTAAGCATTTATAGTTTTTCGTGCACCCAATTAGATCAAAGTCGTAATCTTACTTTGTTATTGGCTTTAATATCATTTCTTGTCCATTCATCCAACCTCACAGTCTACTCCTCTATCTTCACACCCTCCACACCTCAAACCACTCGTCCATCTCCTCGTCTTACTTCACTTGCATTCAGCACTATACAGCATACACTCTTTCTTTCCCACGGTCTCTCTCGGACCTTCTTTCGAACATCACTGAATTCTTACCCTCTCTTCTTTGCTTCTAATATGTTCCTCTCTTCTCAGTCACTCTATTCTTATATCTCTGATTTATTTCACTCCAGTATTCAATTATTATTATCACAATGGCACCTCTTCTCCATATTATTTATCCCTCTTTTCCACATTTTTTTTATTCCTGTTATTCTTCACATCAAAATATTTATACCTCAATATTTTTCTATCCTTACCAATTAATTCATTAACTGATTCTGCTCATCCCCAATCACTATTTCTTATTGAAATGTCTTATATTTAATTTACCTTTTTTAATAGACAAATTCATACATCTTGGATCTATCACCTCTTTTGTTTTCTTATGATTCTACTACTATTATTGCATTCTCCACTCCAGACACAATTTTTTTCATAGTTTACTCTTCATTCACCTTATAATAATACTTTTTTTTTCAATCTCCAATCCCTGTCTTTCCTTCTCTAGTGTTTGATATCCCTGTCTTTCCTTCTCTAGTGTTTGATAGTCAGACTCAGGACTACGACATATTTTTCTTGATAGTACCTAAACAGTTACAAAATTATGAAAAATTCTTGATAACGTTTATTCAACTCGTATGGCATAAGAATTGGATTCAAATTTCAATTCAATCAGATTTAGCCTATTTTCTGAATATAAAGCTTTAAACATCGGTAGTATGTACCCATGAAATTATATGACTAGTGATTGTACTCTATAGATATTAAAGGATTTGTATTCAATTTTTAGTAACAATTTGATATAAACCTAGAATTATATGTCTTATAAGTAGGGTTGTAACAATATACGTTTCAAATGGTATAGAATACTACCTATATACCGCTGCTGTAGAACCATCCAAATACACTTTAGTTCTCTTCGTCTATAATACTTTCATAATCTACGATTTTAATTGCATATTGTCACAACCCTACATTTATAAGGTACTATAAAAGTCCTCTCAAATGAATAAAGCCTCCCTATAAACAACGTATATCGATTAGATTGCTTGGATATCGAATCGATGGATTTTTCCATCGAATAGACAGATTGTTGTTTGTAGGGCTAATAAGTATAAAAAATGAATATTGTGAGACTCTCAATATCACAGTTTCGCAATATAATTATTTTTTAATATTTTGAATTTGGTTAGCTCCATAAATCAATATTTACAGGATTATGTTAGAAAATGATTAGGTAAGCTGAAATAAGTGTGGTGAAGGATAAAGATAAAGGCTTGCTCACACCTGTCCGTGGACAATAATCTGTTAATATCTCATTATTGCTTTTTTGTAGAAAGTAACTAAGCTACAAACAAATTACTCGTCTCTATATTTAAATTGATACTACATAAAACTAATTTGAAAGGGATTTTAACTTTCGGCATTTCAAGTCTATGGAAATGGCCAAACTTCTTCTTTGGGATAGTTCACATTTCGTACAGGAAATGAAATGCATGTGTGTAGGTAGCGCTTTTGTATCTCCAGCATCAAGTACCGATATAATTAGATAGTAATATTATGCAATGGATCTGTTTCAACACTGGAAACTATTTCACCTACAGGCTACAGAACAAAACATTTGTGCGCAAGAAATAGTGAACCACCCACCACGACCTCTCGAATTTCACTGAAGACAGCAAGGCGGAGTTACACTCAGACTGAGTCAGTATCTCCGCCTCTTTAGGTGTGGGGATGGAGAGGGGACGATCGCTGATTGGCTTTTACTTTAAGTCATCTGACTTTATAGCTATAGCTTGGAGTCACGTTTACGTTCTTCCTGTTTTTTTTAAATCTAGTGTAATGAAAGACTACTTACCTTGGGAACATTTTCACAGATACTACTTTCGATAAGATATTACGCCCAATGGACACTTATTTTATAAAGTTATGAGTTCGTAACATTTTTTTAAAATCTTTTGATGATTAACTTATTTTTGCTTTGACTATAAGTTTGAAATCATATTTAACTTATTCTGATTGTTCAAAAAACCCTTTTTATTAATAATTTCGATGTCAGGACTAATTATAATATAATAATTTGACTAGAGAACATTTTATTTTAAAATTTTATGAGTCAAATCTTTTTATTTTAAATTCTTATATGTTGAAATAATTTACTATAAAATTATTTTCGGAGGAAACGTTTTATTTAAAATTTTATCGATGTGGTCGACTTTTCTTAGGCATTTCGAACTCAGTCACAATTGATGTAAATACTTTTGAGCTAAAGTTTATTTATATTGAATGAATTGATCAAAGTCCAACTTAATTTAAGTATTTACTTTCAAATCACATTTTCGATGAGCTTATTATAGCTTGGTACTATTTGAAATAAAACTTGCACGTTATTTTCTCATTTACGGTAGATTATTAGTGATTAATACTATTTTTCTATTTTATCGTTATCTAGGTACTGTTTTTATTATTAAGATTATATATAAATTTAGTTTATCTTGCAGCTTTATACGGAATGGCATGTTTATTTAAAGCAATTAGTTCACAGTAAACTTTATCTTATGTTTGTAGATCTTAGGTACATTTATTTAAAATATTTTGATCATATGTACATTGACGTAGAACGATATAGACATAAGGAACATTTGCCATAAATTACTTACGTTGGTACTATTTATTTTCATATTTTAGGTCTCTGTATAGCCTATCTTTCAAACATACACATTCAATTTCAAACAGTGGAATTGGACTTTATTGTTAAATGGTATTTCATGTTTCCAACATTGAATCTCCTTCTATTATCTGCTAATGAATTTTTGTATACTGGGAAATACCCGTTCTACATCACAAGAAACAAAAGGAGCAAATGTTTCCCTTAGCCAAATTCAGTCTTCTAAACTATCCTACATTCATATTTCACATTCCGTTCATTACTTTAGTCATGACTTGAAAATCATAAACCATCTTGTTAGACCAGCGGTTCCCTTAGTCTAAACTCTAAAGGATCCCCAGCTAAAAGCAGCGACACTAAGTTTTTCATTGATACATTTAAACCGTTATGTGTTTAATTACTTTAATAAATTATATACCTACGGGATACGTGCTATAAGTTTTGATATTTTTCAAGTAAAACAACTCTGTCAAATAATTGTATCCATTTATTTATCAATTACTATTAATATTTACTAAATACCAAGTGTCATATAAATTAATTAATTTATTTGTAGTCTCAATATTCCACCTACAAACTTTTTAAATTTGAATAATTAGTTTGATAAAATATACTTGGGTCCACAGTTAAAATCGATTTCTATGCAGGGGTCCAGAAGAAAACGGCATAGATTAGACATTTACATGTTAAAAATTGGCCAAGAAGTGCATAAATTTCTCGATTAGCATATATGCACATGTGCATACTATATGCTCCTGAAATATATGCAGAGGACTGCATACATGTAATATGCACAATGTCACATCCCTAATAATTACTATCACAATCTTAACAATATATCTGGTATACTACATTGCTTTTACATTCTTTCTCTATTCTATCTCTTACTCTTATAACTTAATTTTCTATAGTATCATTAGATATATTACTCGTTAAACTCGTTCACTTGTTCCTTTTATCTATGGGGCTAATATATGTCTTTTATTGCTGTTCTCCTCTTCTCTTCTTTCTGATTGTTATTCGTTATGCAGGTCAATTCTCTTCTTATTTATAACTCCATTAATTTCTTTTTTCGGATAACTGTTTCGTGTTAGATCTAGTCTTGTTTTATCTATAGTTCGTCTTCTAAATGTGCTAGCTACAAATTTTGAAGGCCCTGGATACTAATGAATTTATCACACTGATTTTTCTAAGTTTTGGAGTTGTAGCTACTATAATCTAAATATTTTCCAGTATTTAAATGTTTTCGGTATACTGTGAAATCTATTTATCCACAATCTTTTTTTATCATGAGATTAATATCCAGAAAGGCTAATTGGTTGTCCTCTTCTACTTCCTACGTGAATTGAATAAGTTCGTTGATTCTATAATTAATGAATGTGAATAAGAACTCTTTTCTATTTTCTGGAATGATAATCCTCGGTATAATTAAAAGATATTGACGGCAAAACATAGCAGGTGAATATTCAATTTTCTAAAATTCATATTGATTCATCAAATTATCATTCAATTTCCATTTCTCGTCCATCTTTCCCTGACTAATTACAATGACTGAATCAACGAATCTAATTTCTAAAAATTATCCTCCAGAGTCGATTAAAAAGTGAACTCTTATTCAATTCTCCTATCGGAATATTTGAACATGTAATTGCCTCAGAGTAACTGGCTCTAAAAATACTTACTGGAAAATAGTTTCGCATTCGGAATTCTGCTGCTAGTGACTAGAATTCGTACATCTTTGAGAATAGCAAAGTAAAATGTGAAGCCAATTGGGAATATTATTATATGTTGTTATTCATTTATTGAGATTTCAATTAATATTATTTGATTATATTTTACAAGTACGTACTATTAATACAAACATGCTGATTAAACCAATTTATAATTTGTTGGTGTTGTTGTCTGCTATAAATTTCGTGAAAATTGATAGCATTTATTTGTTGTAGCTCTTTTTTATGCCTTCATCCGAATATCTAATATTGAATCTACTAAACCTACCCAGCTGACATACAAAACAAACGGAGTACGATATTTTTATACGAGCTTAAATTAGCAACTCAGAAGTTAAATAGATGCATAGCCTTGTATTGAAATCTCTAAGCACAGATTGAAATTTTTATCCTGATACTGTCACAAATTATTGATTTTTCCCTTATAATTATCAACAAATTCTTCCCAATCGAATGATTATAATGCTGCAACATAATACTTCAAAATTAAAAAGGTTAAGATAGGACTTTACTTTGTTTATATGGCCATGCTAAAATTTTATCTATGGAAATTTAACTTAAGTATAGCTAAAAGCATTATATTATTTTGATTATTTTTCTCTTTGGTTATATCTTTATTGATAATTCCTAATATGTAGTCAATTTTTCATACTTCTATATTCTTAATTTTTCCCCACGTTTCACTCGGTAGAGCGCATCCTTTCACAGCCGCTTTGACCCATTCTCTCCCAAAATTTGATTAACTGGTAACTGAATAATAACCTATCGTCCCACCAAGTTTCATGCAACATGGTTCAATACTTTTTGAGTTATTGAGTTATAAATGACCCTTACCTTGTCCTTTGACCGGATTGCTCTCAAAATTCTACCAGATGGTTCCTGGACATTAAGCAACTGTACCATCAAATTTCAGACAATTTGGTAAAATACTTTTTGAGTTATTGAGTTACAAAGGGCCTTGACCTTGATCTTTGACCCGATCGCTCCCAAAATCTAACAAAACGGTTCCTGTTTATTGATCAATGGTCCCACTATGTTTCATGCAATATGGTTCTATACTTTTTGAATTATAAATGATCATGACCTTGACCTTTGACCAAGTCGCTCCCAAAATTCTACCAGCAGGTCACTGGATATGGACCAATCGTTTCATCAAATTTCAGGCAATTTGGTTGACTACTTTTTCAGTTAAGCGAATAACAAGATGATAAATAAATAAATAAATGCCGATGAAAATATGACCATCTCGAATTCTGCAAAGGTAATTAGGCAAAGATTGCTATATTTGATTGAGTATGTCAGATGTTTAAAATAGTCTGCAGGTTACAGAACATATTTTAAATTTCTGGAAAAAATTATCCTATTTCAAAATAAATGAATGGCAAACAAATAAAATATTTCACTAGATATGAACTCTTACGGTGAGGAACATTCATACAATATCTATTTTCACTCAGTACAGATTATTGAAATGAGTAAATAATACCATTCACTCGTTCCCTTAGTTATAGGTGTACTGTAAGGTTCCGTTCTCTAGTATATTCTTGTTTCTCATCTTAGAAATGTTATGAATAGATTCCCACCCGTCTAGAGCCTCATTGTTAACTTTAATTATCAGACCAGTCAATCAACACCAAAACCAATCAAAGTTTGATTGACACCAAGCAAAAATATTGATTAGGACTATCAAGTTTACTTACGATGGAGTCCATTTCTTCAGAAAGAGGAGGAGTCTGAATGGCTGGAATGACTTCAGGTGTAATTGAACTAATTAACGAAACTCAAAACTCATAAATTGCGAGCAGGAGTTAAAGTGGACATAAAAAGTTGTGATATTTGTATTGTGGGATGCTAGATCTATCCTTATTCACAAAGTTAGATAAAATTGATTGTCGATTGGAGTAAAGATCAATGTTAAACAGATAATCAATCTAAGACGACAAACAATTCTGCGAATATCAAATTGAAATATATTTAAGATAGTCTTTACTGACTTCCTAGTTAAAAATAGTCTAAGAGGATTAGAAGGTCTATTTTTAAGTGAGTAGGACAATCGATGATGAGATAAGTTTAATTAAAAGGATGTTTTCCGAAATAATAAGGTGAGTATTCAAAAGAGTATAATATAATACGGTTATAAGAAATATAATACAGTTATAGGAAAAAATTTCCTGGGTAAAAAACACTTAAAGGAAAATAATCACCCGAGGAAAATATCCCCGAGTAAAAAATGTCCCCGGAAACAATCCCCCTGGAAAATATCCCCTGAAAAGAGAATATCTCCACGACAAATTGGAATATGTAATAGTAATTCTCATCCTATTTTTTCCTTATATACCTGCTAAAAGAGGAGAAAGAAAAAAAATCAGAAAGATTGCATAAACTTTTAGTATCAAATTCCAACAGTTTGAATAAACAAACATAAAGTTTTTAGACTGAATGTACCATCATACAAAACCTAAAACTTTGTAATACGCTGTACAAAACTAAAAGCTTAAATTGTAGATTAAACTGCTTTGATATAGTCTATAACTGAACACCATTAGCCATATTTTTCTGCAACGTTACAGTCTAACAAACAACATTTTTTGCGGCTTCTTCGGAGAAGGAGGAGTGTTACCAGCACTAATGTTGCTCTATAAGGGAATTTCCTGAAATGATTATTTCTTTTGGAAGCATCTTAGAGACCCCCACAAATTTGGATAACACTCAACAATACCAGCCTTAATGCACAATATCATCGTTTGACTTCCCCTATAAGTTTATTTAAATCTTACTTCTTTATCTTTTACAGCTACAGT
Organism: Caprella mutica; assembly: GCA_947561585.1. NCBI lineage: Eukaryota > Metazoa > Arthropoda > Malacostraca > Amphipoda > Caprellidae > Caprella > Caprella mutica. The sequence continues at coordinate 32,452 of CANNZV010002823.1, forward strand.
GACTGCATGCACAAAAATTTGATGTTTCTTATTAGGTATTTAGCTTTAGACAGATGGTCAAGGATTCAAACATTGGATATATAGAGTCATAGACAATAGAGAAATAGTCATTGATAGACAAATCGGGCACAGAGTTGTTTCCAGCGGTCGATATATCCAGGGGGAATTTTTCCTCCTGAGTATTTTCTCCAGATACCATTGAGGATAAAATAAGTCAAAGATTCCGTACGATGGATAATTTTAATCAATTAAATTTTATGTTCTGTAATTATAGTGCAAAATATGATATCCGAAACTAATTCGCCGAACCCTAATTCGCTGAACCGGATTCTCCGAATACGATTTTGACGAAACCCAAATTTTTCGAACACGGATTCACCGAAATACGGATTTACCGAAAGACTTATTCAAAATAAAATGTAAAATTACACAAAAATTACAGAAATGAAAACGAAATCATAACTCTTGGTAACACTAAATGATCCTTTATTCTATCTCTACATTAATCATTGTAACTATTAATATTTGTACCACATAATTTTCCTATGTCTTGTTCTTATTCTATAGAAGCTCTAGCTTTATTCAGTCAGTTTCATCATAGTAAACAGAATAGTATAGTACCCCAGTTACATGTATTATTCAAATTTATTTTGGGTAGGCTGTGACGTCATGTATGTAAGCAAGAGGTCACGTCATAGTAAACAGAATTGCTGTGGGTCACGTGGAATAGAGAATTAAGATGGCGGCAAACTCGACCGATCTGACTAATGATCTAATTATCTTGAATAAATCGTCTTCTACAAGACTAAAAATTTGTTATTATTTTGGGTGTAAAAAGACCAGTAGCAATTTCATCAACAGTCATTTTTTAATTTTCGTCCGTATGACTATAAAGATTGGATAAGAACATGCGGTAATGTGGAATTTAAAAAAATATCACCGAAAACGTTATTTAACAAAAGTTGGGTGTGTTGCAGCCATCTTTTGTGTTTGTACTGTACGTACAAACGTACGCTCCATTGTTGACATGTGACGTCACAGCCTACCGAGACACGCGTAATATCCCCCCTATAGCTCTGGGATACTATATATTCTCTGTACTGTGGTTTCATTCAGTCAGCTTCGTGACCATGTTATATTTCTTTCCTTTGAGCTTTTGGCTTGTTTTTTAGATTTACGTATTCATTATTTTTTTGGATTAATCAATATTTATTGCTATATTTTAATTCCTTCCTTGGAAACGGCAAACACGTATTCGGAGATTCCTTTTCAGTAAATTGGTGCTCGGTAAATTTGGTTTCGGCAAATTCATTTTTTGTTATGGTCCCTCCTATACCGCTGCGAAAAGTTTGAGCTATACAAAATGTTGCGACCGGTGAGGATTAGATAATTTTCCAAACCACTGCTCCAGCAACGCCAAATCAAAGTTCTGCACCAATGGACGCAATTTTGTGGACGCTCATATCTCCGCTAAACCAACGGTCGATAACGTTACACCAGTGCTATTGCAACGCAGACTTCAGCGGTGCAGCTCTAAGGTAACGTCCGTGTTTTCGATACTTTCCGATTTCGTGCGCTCGTCATATCACACAAAATGGGGGCAAATATCAAAAATACTGGCGGGAAAAATAAGGAAATCGAAAACACGAGAATTGCTTTAGTGGTGCACCACCTCAAACTAGCATTGCTATAGTGTTATCTTATTGGTAACGAGGCAGCGAACGTTAATCAAGCGGTATGGAGTTGTGCGACCTCCATGCTAACACCAAACCAAAGTCCATCACCGCGATAGATCCAACACCCCACACAAGTTTGATCATCGTTTAATCACCACCTGCAACAAAGCTGGCAAAATAGCGGTGGTCCAGCGTGCAAGACGAACATAAACGTCCGAACTTGCGTTTAGCGAGGGTCTGGGTGCTGTTGGAGTGCTGGTGAACTTTGCCGGTGTATCATGCTTCTGTGAGACGCCTGCTTTCCTGAGAAGTGTACATATCTGAGGCGGAGAGTATTATGGGGGTGCGTGGTATAATGAAACAGGATGAGATGCAGATTGACACCCGAAAATATTATTTTCAGATTTAGTATTTTATTATATAACTCTTACATATACAAAAGGTTTAACTTTGAATAAAGAGAATTTAAGTTTACTATGTACAAAAAACTTCGGAAAAGAAACTTTCAATAAAGTAGTACATTCAAATAAATTCAAGTTTGACTTTTAATAGCTATCAAATAACTTTCATTAACCAAAATTTTAATAGTTTAGATAAATAGAAAAATTCAAAACTAGTTACTAACTATATTTTTAACATGTTAAATTTAAACATTTGGATTAGAATTTAAATATTACTATGTTAACTTACCCTAATATTAGGGGAATGAATTCACAGAAATTATGGAGAATAGTTATGAAAAATTGAAGAAATTACAGCATCATACACAATTACTCGAAATACTACAAACCTCTTCACGTTGCTATTGACAATAAGTGTTGAAGACGAAACTAATCTGACGGATAAATAGAAAAGTTAAATTTAACCTAAATCGCAAACACATATTCTCAATCTTTACATAATACGTATAGTTCAGTTAGTTGTAATAGTTTAAGGTGCATTTACTTCACTATTCAAATCGCTAACAATTTTAATTAAACAATAATAAATGAACACTATGAATTTTAGAGTAGCTAAGTGTGTAGCTAATAATTATTTAAGAGCACGAAAACCTAGGAACTTCACTTGACTGAAATAGATCGACTAATGATTATAGTAAACAAACATCATACAGACTGTACTAGATTTAGCGTTGCCGGAATAAACAAGATTTCTCTGAACAAAAGTCTCAATTTAAGAATTATTTATAAAGTAGAAAAATGAGAAAAAAAAATTTAATAAAAGAGGTCACCACAGTATAATCGTGGAAGTGGCGTTATTGTTGCCAAATAGTGAGAGGGGTTGATTAGCTATAACCTATATTTATTATGTTTGTGAGGTAGAGTTCATAGGTGGTGGAGTATAACATATGATTATCATATTTAATAATAGGGTAATTTAAAATAAACAATTGAAATGATTATTCCAATAATTTGATTGAAATATCAAAAATATATCTTTCAAAGATAGAAGATAAAACAAATTAAATGTTATATTTATTTGTAGTTTTCTATATCAAACTTCATCATCCTTTATGAAAGAGGTTCCTCAAGTTGCTCTACATGACCATCATGTGAAGGAAAATATTATTGGATAAATTATTAAGATAGGAAAAATAATCTAAACCAATTTGCTTAATGGCATAGCCCATAGCTAATAGATTTTCGGTTCTTTTAGTCATTGACTGGCTACAGTAAGACAATGTAGTACAAATATATACCACTGTCAATATTTGATACACATATTATATTGTGATAATCTGTAAAACATTATTACCACGGATTTTTATCATACATGCATAATCAAGAGCTACCAGCCACTCTCACTATCGTGGGATTCATGGCACACTTGATACTGAGAGAAGCAATAACGCCCACAATAACTCTCCACCTCATATTTGCCCGGATCTCAGGAAAGCACGAGTCTCACAGAAGCATAATACACCGGGGCTTAAAATTGTCTGCTCCTCACTACTCTCAATATTTTGTGCGGCTTAAAACTTTCAGAGTATACGGCATTGCCTGAATGGGGGCCAACTTCAGATGAACGGTAACCAGCGGTGATGAATTTTCTCACCGCTCCAAAAAAGCTCCAGAAAAGTTCTTTCGGTGTGACCGAGGCTTAAAACTTTTGATAAATAATGAATTTAGGTGCGCTGTGAAAATAGTGACACTGACGATGAATAATATGAATTTCATAAGGCAATGTGTGGTCATTTTCCACACACTGTTATTCCTCTAATATGACAACTTTTAAACTATTAAGACTGCTAGGAATCACACCTAATAATAATCTCTTATTGATTACATTTTTTAAAGGAGTATGTGAACAAACAAGCGATCCATTTTTATTATATTTATAATTTGAAGCATAGTTATCTTATGGTATTTTCCCTTTTGGTAAACTTTGAACTGATATGCAACAAATGATATTTAATGTAGCCATGTTTAATAATTAAATTCGATTTAATGATCATATACTACCCAAAAAAATCCATATGAAACTAGAATCTATAATCAATTCTTACTAAACCAGAACAACGAAATAAAAAAAATATACATATCATACGGACAAAATGACGAAAATCATATCGAATGACAAATTATATGGAAATGTATGTATAATTGATTAATCGTAGCCATTTCTGTTTGTAAAGTTTTTCACAGATGATGCCTCTTTAGTTTCGCATCGAATGGTGATAAACAAACTCAACCACCTGTAGTACGGGAAACGAAGTCTGCATGTATAACTGCGATAGAAACAACGCAGACACCAAAGACTTGTAAAATGGAGGAGTAAAATTACTGTACTTCGTAGATTGGAGAGAAATAAGTTGGAGAAATATTCATTATTATATCCGCTGCTGTACTAACTTTGTTATCATTAACTCTTCATAAGCTCGTAGTAGGTAGATTTTCCCTCAATTTTAATAATAAGATGATCACTTTCTTCTTTCTTTTTAATCGGCAGATTGATTAACAATCTATAATTCTCGCAGGCCATCTTCTTCCCTGACTCCCTGGTAACATTTAGTTCGGGTCACCAATATTACATCAAAAATTGGATGTGGTAATGGATCTAGTTAATACCATAAAACAAACAGATATGGATGTTACAGATGGTAAAGAGTTACAGATCAGTAGACATTAGCTCATGGATCTTAGTTTAAAAAATATATGTTTGTGCCCATTTTCATATCTTAGGCTGATCGAAAACCACATAAAATGTTAATTTATCATTAGTCTATAGCCAAACTTTAAAAGTGATTAATTATATTATGACTTCTTGAGAAAGATTCACTCATTTCAATAAGTTTTGCCTAATTGTATTTGCTGTGGTTTCAAGTATGTCATGTAATTAATTTGGTACTATATCTTGTTCAAAATACTCAAGCGATATATCTTCATTATAACAGCAACTGCCTGCCGCAATATACTTGCCTCACCCTAAAAGACACCCCAATTAAAAATTTCAACAATTCTATTTTTGAACCCGGTTCTAAAATTTGAATTGAATATATAGATAGGTTGGATAATTGCCTAAAAACATATTCAAATAGATTTTTGGGGTAAATATAAATATAAGACACCCAGTAAAAAAATGTTTTTATAAAAATGTTATACATATTTTAGGAATTACATTCACCCGCTTTAGATTGCAGTACTTAACTCATCTGTTTTGCATTGAACCAATTAAGCATTTTAGAGTTTCATTGAGAATTTCATTCCAACGTTGTTTGATGTAGTTTTCAAAGTTTCTTTAAATTTAATTTTGCATCAAATTTTATAAAGAGTTTGAGTCTGTAGAGCAGTGGTTCTTAAAGTATTTTTCTCGCGCACCCCTTGCTTTTCTCAGCCCCCCCCCCCCCCCCTGAGCATTGGATTACATTGAAATAGATTGAGAAGCTACAATTCGAATAAATTTGGTTACTATGATTTGAGAATTTAATATGCAAATTTAAAAAGTAAGGAAAATGATGGTTTTATTTTCATAATATAAAATTATTTTTTTAGGTAAGGAAAATTAAAATCCATTAAAAAATTTAAAAAAACATAAATTGTGATAATAGTGCAGTATATTGTGTTAGATTATAGTACAGAATGAATAAAAGTTACTGGCACACAAAATAAGAAATCCCACACTCAAAGACATAAAAAAATGTATCGAAAGCCTCAATGATAATTGGGTGTTTATATCAGAAAATTTGTATAAACTTTTATAACTACCTCATATCGCAACATTTTGAGGAAAATATACTTCATTTATATTCTGCATGATATTAATAGCAAGAACCGAACTTACAGCCATCTCATGCACCCCTATAAACAATCGATGCCCCAAAGTGGTGCCACGCACCCCCGTTTAAGAACCACTGCTGTAGAGTGTAGAGCATAGTAAACAGAATAGTATAGTACCCCAGTTACATGTATTATTCAAATTTATTCTGGGTAGGCTGTGACGTCATGTATGTAAGCAAGAGGTCACGTCATAGTAAACAGAATTGCTGTGGGTCACGTGGAATAGAGAATTAAGATGGCGGCCAACGCGACCGATCTGACTAATGATCTAATTATCTTGAATAAATCGTCTTCTTCAAGACTAAAAATTTGTTACTATTTTGGGTGTAAAAAGACCAGTAGCAATTTCATCAACAGTCATTTTTCAATTTTCGTCCGTATGACTATAAAGAATGGATAATAGCATGCGGTAATGTGGAATTTAAAAAAATATCACCGAAAACGTTATTTAACAAAAGTTGGGTGTGTTGCAGCCATCTTTTGTGTTTGTACTGTACGTACAAACGTACGCACCATTGTTGACATGTGACGTCACAGCCTACCGGGACACGCGTAATATCCCCCCTATAGCTCTGGGATACTATATCTTCTCTGTACTGTGGTGTAGAGTAACTAGGCCAATCCAAATCTTGAATTTCAATGATTCTGAACGTGTTTTAATTTGTCCATGGGCATGTGCGGCTGCATTTTTCTGCTGATAAATTGCATTATTTTATTTAGATTATTCAAAAATGAGGTAAGTCTTTCGTCCAACTCACTGATATATTGAGCAGTGAATTATACATCCCTTACATAACCATTAAATCCGCTTATTCAGCAGCACAAACCAGTAACCAGTTTGTAAAAGATACCCCTTCGAAAAGTAGCTCGCTTAGCCTTGTCCAGTTTATGCGAGTAGCCCTATAGGATCCATCAGGCCCATAAAATGAGGTGCACCGATCTGCAAGTAGCGAGTATTGAGTCAAAAAATGCGAGTGCGAGTGTAAAACTGCGAGTGCGAGTGTAGAACTGCGAGTGCGAGTATAAAAGTGCGAGTGACAGTCAAAAAGAGATATTGTGAGTGAGTATTTTGAAATGCGAGTGGGAATTTCTAAAATTGATATTTTAGACTAGTTAATGTGAATCGTACGTGGTCACCACCTGTGGGTCACATTTATATTATTTGAGTGTGGTTAGCATACTCTAATAGTATTCTCATGGTATAATATTAAAATGCACACTTCAAGATACATAAATCTTATAGAACTTTGTGACATGAATCCGTTAATGCAGTTCACTGTATCCGCTAGTTTGTTGTACTGCAAACTTCATGATTGTTTAATGACCTGGCAGGGGGGTTCGGGGGGCGGCACGCTCCCCGATATACGTATTTTTAACAGTTAGGGAATTACGTAATCGAAGGCAAAAAAGAAAATCCCACTCGCAATATTTTTTACTCTCACTCGCAACTCATCACTTGCACAACCGGAACACTCCCATAAAATTTGGGAAAATGTGATTTTTTCCTATGTGAAAGAGTTAAATTCAATTTTAAATAATGAATAGTACAGAATACAAGACTCCAAATCTCAGGGTAGAAGTATGGTAACCATTTAGTGAGTGCGAAATGAATCCAAGTTACTCATCGAATATGTGTCAGTACTAGACCAGTATTGGGTAATCGCGCGGTCTTCATTTTCAAGTACGAGAAATGAATGTTTTTACCTCTTTTATAAAGCCTTTATGTAATTGTTCCCTGTATTTTCAATGTATTCCTTCATTGTATCCTAAACATCTAGTTTATTTCAAATACTATTTAAAAAAATTTAAAACATGACTCAAGTAAATCCACGTGAGAAACTTACAAAAGGCCTGAGATAGTAATATGATCTATGATGCACTTTAGTGTCACGGAATTGTGACAAAGGTAGGCTGCAACTATTCATCTAAATCTCAGTTGTTTATTTTTAGCATTGATTATTCACTGATTATGATATATACGTATTATAGATAATCTTCCCCTTAAACATTTCCCAACTGGGTATAGTAAACTGTTAAAGTTTTATAGAAGTGTCTTCATATCTTGTCGATCAATATCTTGCTATCAAAGTTACAAACGAAGTAAATTACCCGCAGCCAAATCTCTAAGGCTTCAGAAAGTTTTTCTACCTACTTCAAACAAATCCGAAATTGACCTCCAACTCCGCACTATTTCAAATCATATATACAGCAACTCTACGTGAATAAATAAAAAGTATTTCATACCGCTAAACTATCCTTGGCTAGAAGCTTAGAGGACATTTCAAGACTTCATATCTTCTGGACTATGATTTGTGAATGAAACAGATATTTTGAATGTATGTAAACACAATAAGAAATATAAGTATTGTTAATTACTTTTTTATGTCCATAATAATTTTAGAGAAATTCAATGTGAAATGTGTCAAATACTACTTTTGAAACATTTTAGTTTTCAATATTTTTCTCTATTGTTATTCGTATGTTTGATAAATATTAAGAAATTTTGAAACTATAAATTAACCTGTCAAGAGTTAACCTGGTTCTTGTATTCAGTTTATAAGGTATGAAAGGTGAAGGTTAAATAATATTTAAAATTTCTGAAAAAGAAAATGGAAATTTTATAAAAGATATAGATAGAATAGTGAAAGAATCACATGAATATATCAGAATATTTCTACTAAATTTATTATGTATAAAGTGTTTAATGTAAGATCAAATTATATAGTCTTTAAGATCTATTTTTCAATTAATCGAGAGTAAAATATACATTTCTTCTGCAATTTGATATTCGCAATGAAGTGTGAAGGCTCGACTTGAAGCGCTTTTCTAAATGGTAGAAAGAGAGTCAAATTAATGAAAGCGTTAGTCTCAGCTACAGTAAATAAATGAGTCTGGTAAGATTGCAGCGATGAGAAGAGAAATGGACTGTCATCCATTTATCTACGTAACTAATGATGTTACTACTTATATATGTAATACTAACGCTATCCCTTCAGAGTCCTACCGCTACAGGTAATACAGCAATGTAACAGTAACGCTCTTAAGAGTTGTATCACTATAGGACTATAGGTAATATAGTAATGTAACAGTAACGCTATCTCTTAAGAGTTGTATCACTATAGGACTATAGGTAATATAGTAATGTAACAGTAACGCTCTTAAGAGTTGTATCACTATAGGACTATAGGTAATATAGTAATGTAACAGTAATGCTATCTCTTAAGAGTTGTAACACTATAGCTAATAAAACATTATCTAATAAAACATTCTCTTTTAAGAACATTAAAGGTAATTTTAGTCAAAGTACATCATAACATATGTATCTCTTCATAAAGATATCTCTTCAATTTAAAGAAATATAAATATTTCGATATTACTCACAAACGGTTAGACCTACAGACTTGAAAGTTTAAATCTTTTTAGACAGTGGTGTCGAATTTAACGAGTTAAAAGGATTTTACGAAATTCAAACGGGTTTTGAATTATTAACACTTTATTTATAATGGGATACATAGGAATTAATTCGACATACTTTCCAGGATATTTTCAGAGACTATCCAACAGAATGAGCTGAAATCTTCTGGAAACATCAGGCCTATGGTCCTACAGAACGCTATTGATTTGTTTTACGAAATTTGAACGGGTTTTTGAATTATTTAAATTTTAAGTTTTAATGGAATAGATAAGGATTTAATTTAAATCGGCAAATACATGGTAACATACGAAATAAATAACGAAATAAAATTTGCATTAATTGAATCGAAAAAATTTCTACACTATGTAAAAATAAAAATGGTCTACAAAAATGACTGCGTTAACTGTTTTTCAAAATTCAAAGTACTTTCCAAGATATGACGAAAATTAGAAAAGGAAAAATAAAACTCTACGCTTGTTATCATCGTGCAAAATGACATATTTTGCTCGATTGAAAATTTAGTAATTAACTTTAAAATTGATATTTACGGGTGGGGATATGATTGAATATTCGAAAAACTTGATATTTAAAATATATTTAATCAAATTATAAAAAAATATTATAATTATATTAATTATATTACATGAATGGAATATTAGCTGCTACCTGTACATGGGGATTTTATTTCTTCTATTTTTATCATTGAACTGATCGATGTAGCTAATTATTTTAATTTTTCCTTATCTGATTATTTATTTGAATAATTTTTAATGTTAGCAATTTGTAGTTATTTATAAGATTATTTTATATAATATTTTATAATGTATACGATAGTATTCTACATAAACTGATGACCTCACCGGACGAAAAATTGCTCTTAACTGGAACCTAATTAATATGAAATAAAATGGAAAGCGGGTTGTATAATGTGTATGAACAAACACAATTAGTGATGTTCTTAAATAATAGAAAAATATATAGTAATATATATATTAAACAAGTCTCATTGAAGAGATGATGAGCGGTTATTTTAGAAAGTCTTCTACAATTCTTTTCTAATTTTCTGAAAGTAGCTAACTCACTAGGACTAATCAATTTTAAAATGCATTTTGAAATCCAGAAGGATATGCATATATATGCACGTTACCGTGCATTTTGTACGGGTAACCACAAGTTTAAATATAATAGACAGTAGTTCAGAAAGTATCTTTCATATTATATAATATTTCCTGAATAGTATTGGGTGGAACAAATAGTCTATTTAGAGTATCACTTAAATTTTAAATGGTAAAATTAAACAACACACTCTTACATTGTAAATTTCTATTAATAAACTTATTTTGGCCGACTTCATATGTGACGGACGAAACAACCTTATTTATGACGGACAGACCGACCTCATAATTATGTGACGGACAGACTGAACATATATGTGACGGACGAAACAACCTCATACGAGATGGACAGGCTGACCTTATATGTGACGGATAGACTGAACATACATGTGACGGACGGAACAACTTCATACGAGATGGACAGGCTGACCTCATATGTGACGGACGAAACAATCTCATACGAGATGGACAGGCTGACCTCATATGTGACGGACAGATCGAACATATATGTGACGGACAGAACGACCTCATACGAGATGGACAGGCTGACCTCATATGTGACGGACAGACCGAACATATATGTGACGGACGGAACAACCTCATACGAGATGGACAGGCTATTCTCATATGTGACGGACGAACTCACTCCTCCCATGTGACGGACAGATCGACCTTATATGGCATGGACAAACTGACCTCATATGTGACGGACGGAGCGACTTCATATATGTGACTGACAGACCAAACATATATGTGACAGACGGAACAACCTCATACGAGATGGACAGGCTGACCTCATATGTGACTGACAGACCAAACATATATGTGACAGACGGACCAACCTCATATGAGACGGACAGATTGACCTCATATGTGACGGACAAGCTGACCTTATAAGTGACAGACAGGCTGACCACATATGTGACGGACGGACCGACCTCGTGGCTCGTATGTCCTTGTCTTATAATGTAAGCGTGACATACAAGATAACACACATGCTTTTGTATTATTTAATAATAGATACTTTATTTCTAACTATCTAGGAATGACAGCACGTTACTAATTTGAGCCTCACATTCTAAAGTTCTAAACAAACAATGAATTAGTGTATAGTTCATTGTAGTGAGAACTAGAGTGTCTTTTCTTTGAGCATATAACACCTCTGTGACTTCGGTACTCCCCTTAATGGCAGTTGTGGAATTATATTTCCATCCCGTCAAGTCCTTTTCTTTTATCTCTTTTATGAAGGTGGCTTTCTTTGCCTCGGTTATTAGAACTTTGTAAGTATTCAATGGTTTATAAGTGTCACACATGGATTTTAGTGAGGAGTTGTACTTGATATATAATTAAATGGATAGAATGTTAATTAAATCTCTAGCAGTCAGGACAGTGATTTTATTAAAAGGAAATGTGAAGAGAAATTCATATATAGTTTTTATAATTATTTAAAAATCATGAATATAACATTTTTTTAGTGATACCTTAAATACTTGATGAGTTGTAATTAGGTTACATATAACTTTTTCTCCGATAATATTTAGTTGATTGAAAGATGTAATAAATACATAGAAAATATGTCAATATTTTGATAAGAAATATGAATTATGTCGAATCACCAAATATATACTGAAATTGAATTACGAGGTACATATGAGAGTTATGTAAGAGATAAATGAGTTATGTAAGAGCTATGTAAGAGATAAATGAGTTATGTAAGAGATAAATGAGTTATGTAAGAGATAAATGAGTTATGTAAGAGATAAATGAGTTATGTAAGAGATAAATGAGTTATGTAAGATATAAATGAGTTATGTAAGAGATAAATGAGTTATGTAAGAGATAAATGAGTTATATAAGAGATAAATGAGTTATGTAAGAGATAAATGAGTTATGTAAGAGCTATGTAAGAGATAAATGAGTTATGTAAGAGATAAATGAGTTATGTAAGAGATAAATGAGTTATGTAAGAGATAAATGAGTTATGTAAGAGATAAATGAGTTATGTAAAAGATAAATGAGTTATATAAGAGATAAATGAGTTATGTAAGTGATAAATGAGTTATGTAAGAGATAAATGAGTTATGTAAGAGATAAATGAGTTATGTAAGAGATAAATGAGTTATGTAAGAGATAAATGAGTTATATAAGAGATAAATGAGTTATGTAAGAGATAAATGAGTTATGTAAGAGATAAATGAGTTATGTAAGAGATAAATGAGTTATGTAAGAGATAAATGAGTTATGTAAGAGATAAATGAGTTATGTAAAAGATAAATGAGTTATATAAGAGATAAATGAGTTATGTAAGAGATAAATGAGTTATGTAAGAGATAAATGAGTTATGTAAGAGATAAATGAGTTATGTAAGAGATAAATGAGTTATGTAAGAGATAAATGAGTTATGTAAAAGATAAATGAGTTATATAAGAGATAAATGAGTTATGTAAGAGATAAATGAGTTATGTAAGAGATAAATGAGTTATGTAAGAGATAAATGAGTTATGTAAGAGATAAATGAGTTATGTAAGAGATAAATGAGTTACGTAAGAGTTATATAAGAGATAAAAGAGAGTTATGTAAGTGGTATATGATAGGTAGCTCACTCATATATATTTGTAAATTATAATAATATGATTTACATACTAAGTGATGATTTATAAATAAAATTAGGATGATGTATACAATATGTTACAAACTGTATTCAGATGTATTAAATTAACGCAATATCTATAGCCTTTTGAAACTTTATTCCTCGTTAATATTAGCTTTTATTCCTGTGCAAAATTTTTACAATCGAATATCATAAGGAATTCAGAACATTTTCTGGCGATAACTTTTGATCGGAATTTGCCAGAATATAAATTTGTAAAATGAATTTTTCATGAAAAATGTGCGAGTTACAGATGTTAAAATCTAAATTCAAAAGTTATTGTTTGTTATTTAAAGGGAATAGAATAACATAAATACCTTTCAACTATTCCTAAAAATTCAGATTGCTTCAGCTCCCGAAACAGTTTTGTGTAAATTGAATTATAACTGTGTTCATTGTGTGGTCCTGTGATTTATTTTAACATTTTAATTTAGAGATTGACGGTTCACTCGGATAACTTCATATTTCGGGAATATCTTTGCCTTGATGCAGACGTTTTTCCTTCTCTTTCAAAGGAAGTCATAACTTTTGAGACAGTACCTCTTGCAACACCAAACATTCTTGCAATTTCTGTTACACTAGCGATACCATAAATGATTTGGATTCTTTGAAAGTACGAGATTGAGCTCTCTCTTTTTATACGGTTATAAATAAATCTTATAAATGAAAAATAAGTATTAAATAAAAACAAAAACATTTAATTATGTCAAACTTTGTGTTTTAATATGTTAAAAGATTATGAGGCCAAACTGTTCAACCACCCGCTGTATATTATTTTAGTGCACTCATCTGTCAAAAATATCGGGTTTCTTTATAATTTTATAATATATAGGTGTAATTTAATTATCCACACATGGCTCGTGCTTTCAGATTTATTGATTGTAATGGTCTTAATATTATTCTGTACACTGTTTTTATTCTTATAAACTTTAATTTTTCTGAAATTTTAATAATACCTAGCTATGTTAGAAAATTCAGAAATCTTTGACTACATATATGGAGTAACTGTGCTACATAAGATTGCAATGTCAACTATCAGACTGGAAATTGAGACTCAACTAAACTGACTAATCAGTAAATCACCTTAACATTTGTACCACCCAGGTTGCAATGATACTTGGGTCAAAATTGGGACAACATTGGCAATGTTGGGACAAAATTGGGACAACATTGGCAATATTGGGACAACATTGAGAAAACATTGGCAATATTGGGACATCATTGGCAATATTATGACAACATTGAGACAACATTGGCAATATTGGGACAACATTGGCAATATTATGACAACATTGAAACAACATTGGCAATATTGGGACAACATTGGAACAACATTGGCAATATTGGGACAACATTGGAACAACTTTGGCAATATTGAGACAAAAATGGAACAAAATTGGCAATATTATGATAACATTGGGACAACATTGGCAATATTGCGACAACATTTTTACGAGTCAGAAAAAAAAATTGTTTAATGGTCCTACAGAACGGTATAGCTTTGTTTTGAGCAATTCGAAGGGGTTTTTGAAATATTCTAATTATAAGTCAGACTAGGATAAATATGAAAATTTATTCAAATTGGTAAATATATAAATATGGTAACATGGGGAATAAATATATGATATAAAACTCGCATTAATCGACTCAAAAAATATGATTTATTTGTAAAATTGAACTACAAAAACAACTGCTCTATCCTCTTCGGAAATTCGAATAATTTATGTAAATCATTTTAGTGACTTATTAATTTGCGATGAATATATGAAATGGGATATAATACATAAGTAAATATATTTAGTGGAACAGTAATATAGAATGGGAGAATAAAATTTATGGAATATAATAGAATACAAGCTATAAGAGTACACATTATTACCTTCACAAATTGAGGGACTTTATGTTTTGTTAAGCATTTATAAATTTGTAATCTTGTTATTCGCATAACTCAAAAAGTATTCAACCAAATTGTCATAAATTTGGGGGGACGATTGGTCATTTATATCCCAAGGATTATGGGATATCCAAGGTCATTAATAAGCGAGGACAGAGGTATGCGCTCTACGAGGCCCGTCATATAATTTAGTCTGTTTCAATTACTGAACTAATTAAGTGGCATATTTCACTTTCCATAATATGATGATTAGTTGATGTATAATGTATAAACGTAATTTATGATTACTTATAAATGTCTATCCCTTATCATAAGTTACGATGTACACGATAGAATTGATGACGTCACTTGACGAAGAATAAATCTCTATTGGTACCTAATTAGTATGAAAGTTAATGATGAATGGAATGTGAATGGCCACTTACAATTAAAGAGTCATAATATGTAAAATATCATAGGAATATACATATAAAATGCTTCCATGGATATTCATTAGAATATTCCAGAAATATAATATAGGTAAAGTACCTATAAGGTATGTAAATACAGTTCCATTCCTATATATTCCACCCCGTTAATTTCCACAAGTAATAGTATGTTTACTTTTCACTTGTGGTTAGGTTAGCGGTCCATTCAGGGGGTCTGAGAATTGCCCTAAACATGTATACCCCGGGTGATTTCGATAGTGAAAAAATGTATTCTTTGTCTATATACCTTTAACCGTATAGCTAATAGGTACCAAACTATCTATTTAAAAAAAACTATATATGTATAGTTATATTATAGGCGTGTTTAATTTAAAAAATTCGTCATTTTAATAACTTGAGAAATTCTTACCAAGTAGTTTATTATTCGTGCTGCTTATAATCTATTCAGAGCATATCACAGCATATATACTAAATTTATTCTTACCAATCAACCCTATCGTTCATACTCGTGACGAAGGCACGTTACCGTGCATTTGCACGAGTATATATACCCACTATAGTACATTGAATATTAAAAGAGGGACTCTAGTGATTCAGCTGAGTGCTGGTTAAGAATACTTTTTATTTGTCAAATTATATCTTAATTTTAAATCATTATTTTTTGTTCTATCGACATCTATCGAGTCAAAAAGTTCGAAAATTACGTAGGTTTGTTTATTTCACTGAGGAAAATTTGCGAGTCAACCTGACTCATTGGCTTAAGTCAAGGCTTCAAAATTCCCATATTGGAGTCTTTGTTCTTGATTGACTCTACCCTAGTCAATCCGACTATGAATTAGGAGTCAATATGACTCTTGTTTTTGGGTAAAATATTAGGATGAGTCAAATTGACTCACAATTTTGAGCCAGTTTTGGGATACACTGAAACCTCAAATTTTGAGTCAGTTTGACTCGTATTATATTCTGAGTGTTGTAACAATGTAGTTTAATAAAAAAAATGATAGTGTCACCAAATGTTTGCAATCTTAATAATCAGTAATCCAATTAATTATATCAGTAAATTGTATAGCTTTCTAATCAATTTATACATAAAATATATATAAATAATCGTGGCTGGATCCATTAAAATGTTTAATGTTGTTTATAAAGCATTGGCTTCCAAAGTAATTTTAAAAATTTCTTAAACAATATAAAAACAAAATATAGAAACATAAAACTATTAATTAACTGATCAACAGTGTCACATATTCCTTAATAATTGTTTTATTAATAACTAAATTATTATTTGTAACAAATATATTCTATTTTGTAATTTGATCGTTTGATACATTATTCTGTCAAAGATCATGTTTTTGTAACATCAGAGTGTATTGATATCTCCTTTATGAAAATTTGTCGACGAAACGTCTGCACACCGTATATTGGGATATTTATGTACTTTTAGGAATTTATTAAAAATAAATATCTTAATATATATATTGATTATGAGTATAATACTAATAAATGCATTGGTGTTCAATAAATGTGTGATATTTTGAACGAAATGTCGCTTGATTCTAACCATTCAAGAACTGTTTCTATACTTCTAAAAAGAAGTGTTTTATTGAGGAAAAATATATAAGGAGAAATTGGCAATAAAGAATTGCTTCGTACAAAAACTAGGAGAAATTCACAATTTTTATCCTCATGAACTTTCCTGGTCCTCAATTTACCTGGATGCTTGCCTCAAGGTACAGGTATTTGGTTACTTTTGTTGCTTTGTGTAAGACGGTACTGCTAAACCACATTAATAGAAGTAACGTTGGTAGAGGAGTGGCCCGTAATGTTCGTCCGCGGAAAACTCGTCCATTCGTCCTATTTTTCATGAAGAGCAATGAAAGATTTTATAAAGTGTTATTAATGAATTAAAGAGTCGCGTGAAATTTTGCTAATTAATATTCTAATTCAAAACAACATAATATATTGAATTATAGGATAAATGAATTATGTTAGTTATTGGTTGTTCTACTTCTTTCATCAAAATTATACATCTTTTAAATATTACGATAATGACAAATGAATTAAATAGGACTATGGTTAATTATTTTCGACAATTTTCAAGTATTCTGAATTCTTATCCGGACTATCAATTAATTATACTTGACAATTGGTTAATTTTTTGTTCAGTAATTGTTTAAGTTATTTTAAAATATATTCACTTGACAATCTTAAAACTGTTCATTGGTACCTTATACTATAATTTCATTTAATTTCTCATCACATTGCATATAGAAACTAATTACAACTTCAAATCAGATGAACTAATAAAACTATAATTATTCAATATATACAACAGTCAACAATGATAATTCATTCTATTTATCGGTGACAGGAATTTTGCCCGGCGGATTTTTATCAAGGGTGGATTTTTGCCAGGCGGATTTTTGCCCGGCGGAATTTTCCCCGTGGATTATATATTTCTAGGTTTAAATTTGTAAATTGTAAATTATAAGTATAAAATGTGAGATGCAACTTACATAAATATAAAACGTTTCAATTTAACTCTAACATATTGTACTTTAACAAGTTCTACTCAACCAATGTAAAATAGCCACGAAATAGAAAAATAAAATGAATTTTATTCTACTTAAAATAATTAAAGAACATTTTATAAATTGGACTGTTATATATTTTGACAGTAGTTTAGTTTGAAATAATACTATGTGGTTTGCTATTTTTAAAATACTATAATTTAGTCATCTTAACTGTTGTTTGCAATTCACGTACGACTTTCTTCATCTGTACAGTACTTCGTGACGACATATGACTCTATGTTCATTGATATGTTCAATGATTTCATTAACGATTTAATAGTCTTCAATCTTACATTGAGTATTAATAGGATTTTTTTAAATAATGATATCTTTACCACGTGGACTTAATATTATCCACGCCATTGTGAAAGGGATAAGACAATAGCTGTAATGGAGCAAACTTCAGGAACCAACTGATTACAATGAATGAAACTTCATCTTACTTTTTCAAGTCGTTAAATACCATTCATAATAGCTGTTAAATAGTAACGATTATATAGTTTGCTTCTTAAATTATCGAAAATATAGATTAATTGTTAGTTAAATTAAAAGATGTTCTGTAATGATTATAAGTAAATTCAAAATTAATTTTATTTTAATTTCCATGGCTATTTAATATTAGCTAAATAAAACTTGTTATAACACAATATGTTAAAGTTAAATTGAAACGTTATATATTTATGTAAGTTGCATCTCACATTTTATACTTATAATTTACCAATTTAATCCCAGAAATATATAATCCACTGGGAAAAATCCGCCGGGTAAAAATCCGCCTGTCAAAATTCCCCCGGGCAATATTCCGCAGGGCAAAATTCCCCCGGGCAAAAGTCCTAGAACCCTATTTATCAATACTAGCTGGAGCTCGTAAAAATTCACAAGATTTGGAAATCAACAAATATGTTTTGGTCTTTGTCTAATCAACAATAATGAACGTGTCAGTCAGTCAAACAGTTTAATTATGGAGAGTAAATTCAATGTAATGAATTATTCAAGTAGCTACAATTCATTTCATCCATTGAATTTTATCACCATTCAACCTTTTACCTAAACTAAATTATATTTTAGTTCAACAGTTTACATTCACTTCCCCCACTTTCAATTACCCCACCCACACTTCCCCCACCAACACTTCTCCCACCTTCACTTCCCCACCCACCCACACTTACCAAAACACTCCTTTTTATATTATACAGTATGAAGACATGCACTAACACACACGCTATCGTATTAATATATAGACTGGAATCATCCCTAAAATATATTTATATTATTTATAAATGTCGTTGTATTGCAAGTTATGAAAAACAAGACGAATGGGCGAATTTTCCCTGGACAAATTTTGACGGGAATTATAATTTCCTAGCACCTTGCAGATCACGATTTCGTCACCACATTTTCGATAGAATTAACTCATTTGAATAATGTGTGAATTATTATTCACTTGAGAGTCGTCCAAAAAAATGAATGAAAAATATGGATGATTTCTTATATACGGGTAAAGCTCGTACAATGAATTAATATGTACCTGAAAAAGAGGTCGCTATACGAATCTAGCGTTGGCTGTAAGGTCACATATGTTAAGCGTCTGTGCTTAACCGGTTATATGAGAGTTCTTCTCCTCTAACTAGTCTTCGTAAGTTATTTGAAGTTAAGTAAAGTAGACTTTCTCAAAAATAGACAAGGCTTTCTCTTAATTCTTCTTACATTATTTTGGCCGTGTTCAAATAAAGATTGTGGTAATTAGGTTATAAGAGACATTGGAGAGCTAACTAAGGTAAATAAAACCAATAAAGTATTGTTCATAATGTCTACTCGAATAATGGTAGATACACTTTATAAAGTTCACGTAATAAGCTTTAGGAACAGTTATTTCTTCTAAACGCTAGAGTGAGCTTCGATGACATATTATTTCTCTCTCCAGAGTTGTACCTTAATTATATAGGGGATTTCAAGGAAAATCTATGAATTCAGTGCTGACTTTTTGTGATAGTCTCCTTGCTAAACTGTTCACACCCAATCGTAAATATTCTGATTTAACTATTCTCAAGTTGACAATATTTGACAATAATGATAGCCTAACATAAGAGATTTGAACAACACTAACTTGTGAAATTACTTTAAATTCTATTTCTTTAAAGAATTGTGCAGGACGTGTGTAAGTTCAGTAACCTTCAAAATGTAGCACATTGTCTCCTCAATCAAATCAGAGTCTTACATTCACAACTGTCTATAATTTAACTTATGGATTCACATATTAAACCGCAGAATGATGCAAATCTAAAAACTTATCTTATTGTTAATTCAAGGTCGCATATCAAGTCATGTAAATCTTATCATAAAAAATGATGCTAAAAGGTGTGGTTATTTTAACTCCAGCTGTACGCTGCTGTTATAAGTTATAATGTGGTATAATAACAATACAGGAGTATTGTATTACCAGTAACAGTAATTACCGGTTCTACATTATTGCTAATACCTACAATGATATCAACGCAGTGTTAAGATAACTAGTCATCTTAACTGCATAATTAGTTCAGTTGGGGATTTACTCTTTGCCAGTTTTCTTTGAAAACATTTCAAAGAAATGCTAGTAAAGGTGAACAATTTCAGATAATTATTAAATCAAAATTGAATATATATTTTTTTATAATATATAATTCACTCATATAAATTGACAAATAGTAAGGTAGGTAAAAGAAAACAAATACATTAGCAACTAAATAGATATATGAATTACGTGAAAATATAAAATAATTACACCTCTTTATAATCTATACAAGGAAAATGCATTGGAAAAGGGTAACAATATACAAATTAGGTACTACAAATATGAAAAGCAATACATTAAGTGTAGATTGTTAATTGTAATACCTCTGAATATAATCAGGATACAGTAACATAAAGGGTTTAGTAAATAGCCGATTTTTGTTTGTGACCCAGTGGCTCATAATACAGGTAAATCCTTCACAGCAGACAGTACATGTACCGAAAAGTGTCCGCTATGCCGATCAGAGTTCGTTGTAACGTTACATTTTTTAATTAGTTGGGGATTTAAACTTTGTAAGTCTTCTTTAACAGCATTAACAAGAAACGCTATTAAAGGTAAACAGTCTCAGATTATTAGTAAAAGAACATTTGAATGAAAATCTTAGAATATTTAAATAATTTACTTATATAAATTTACCAAGTAATAAGGTAGGTATAACTGTAACTATTCTATGATATAGAATAGTTTCACCTCTTTCTATTAGCCATAAAACTTTTCTAATCAAATAAAAAAAAAACATATATTTTTAATTGTTGTTCATAAATTGTAATGCCTCGAATGAATAGTGGGTAGACAAATAAAATATTTCTTACACCATATAATTTAAAGAGTTCGTTGTAGCGAGATGTAAGGGATTTACCTGAACCTCGTATTTGCTTTTTAATATCGGAAAGTTTGAAGTCAATTTATAAGTGTTTCGTGTGATAATTAGTAAAATAATATCGACTGAACCTAAAACTTAAATATATGGATATAATTCAGGTGTATTTATATTGTTCTCTTCTTTTACTAGTATCTATAAGAAAAAGGTTCTTAAACAAATACTCCCTAGGAGCTTAAACCAGTAGTTCAGAGTGCAGTGGTAGTAAACTGCTAAACACTAATCCCTAACTTCTTATGAATAACAATTAAAAGTAAAATAATGGAAATACAATATAACTAATGCATAGTTAGTAATTGATAAGAAAAAACATTCAATTTAGTAGTGACTAGGTAGGTATAGGTAAACCCACTTTTCAAAGTGTGGACAGAGTCACCAGTCCCAAGAGACTTTCTAAGAATAAAATATAATTATAATAGGTATCTAACTGTGGATATATGGTTATTAACATTGATATAAGATGTTAAACAAGTTAATAACAATATATGGTTATTTACATAAGCGTATATTGTATGGTTTACAATAATTAAAGTTAAATGCTCAAATCTGTCCAACTTTTCCTAACCACAGTTCTATAGCTTTTATTTATCCTTATACCAAAATAATACATTAAAGTTTTATCTGTGGATATAATACCATTATTGATACAAAAGACGGTCACGTCAAAGTGATTTTGATCAGCTAATTACCATACTCTATAACATATAGTCATTATATCATGAATATAATCAATGTATGACTAGATAATTGGTAGATGAATAAAATATGTGTTAAACCATATAATTTGAACAGGTCGTTGTCGGAGCTGCAGGGCAGTTAGAACGGATAATATTTATCCTTTGTAGAATAAAAAGATCGACCGCTGTGGAGCTTTACCTGTAATCACAATTTGAAAGCAATTTACATTTCATTTCAGTTCTCTGAGACAGTTTGTTTTATTATATATCTTTTAGTGAAGATATTGCGATGAGATTCAGAATCGGTAGAATTGTTCGACCTTCTGTGATGGGAATTTTTGTAGTCATTCAACTTTTAATTTTGCTAACAAAATTTGATCACGAAAGTAAAAATGAGCAGTTAATAAATAATAATAAATTGAACAAGAGAGACATCTACCTGCAGTCTGTCAATATTTCTGAAATTGTGAAGTGAGTTAAACTGAGAAGAATTAAGTGATGTGATGCCATAGAAGATTTGTAAAACCAGGTATACATTTTACGAATATTCTTAATATACTCGGTATCTTCAAACGTAGCAACGAGAGAAAAAGTTATAATGAATAAGAAGTGAGTTATGATATTTTTTCTAAAGTGTACTATAGTAAAGTTTTTCCCCTTTCAGTTTAACCATCAGTATGACGTGCTGTGGTGAAGACAGAATACAAGAGACTCTAACTTCGATGAAGTCCGCCATACTTTTCTCCAAATCTCCAATAACTTTCTACATTTTTACCAATCCAAAATATTTTAGTAACTTCAGTTCCCTGGTAAGTTAATAAATTTTAAAAAGATGAGACTGGGGAAACTTAAAAAGAAAAAAATAAGCATAAAATGTAATAAGAGTATTCTCTGTTGGAAGATATTTGACTGTAAACGGAAAATAAATTATAGAGGGGTTATAGAAGATTTAGTGGGGTCTCTTCTTATTCTACTAACTACAACCTGAGAAAAATCTTTTCTCTGCGAATACAATAATCGCAAATAATCTCTCCTGATACTAATCATTTCATTGGATATCATAGTAGATAAAGAGTAATAAATAGGTTACATTCACGATAAATACTGAATTGAAAATTATATTTATATTTACAGTTGATCTACTTATACTAAATATAAGCAATGATAAAATATAAAATGATAAAATCACGCAAGGGATATAGTTCATATAAATATTTATAACTATATGTGTTTAAAATAAATAACTTTGTTAATATAATTAAATTGTTTGTAGGTATTAGACCTACCGGAAAAGAAGAAGAAAAGAGTGGCGCTTGTATTGAATGATGTGAAGTACCCAGAAACTGTGGATGAGACCGATTGGAGGGGACTCTTCAGACCATGTGCATCTCTCAGACTTTTCCTACCAGTAAGTATTAACATGGTGCCAATCAACATAATTTCTTAGTAATTACCTTTAAAAAATATGTTATTTAAGATGAATATTAGTATTATATAAAAAAACACCCCTTAATGTAGGACACATACAGCTATATTCCTTTTCCTCTAGCAGAGGCCACTGTACTGTTAGTAACCTAGAATCTCATATTGGACAGAATAACTTCTTCAATGCAGTTGAAGAGATAACAAACCTTTATATATTGAAATAAGAATTCATTTTTGATGCACTGTTTTGCTTTGAAATACTAATTTGAATCGATCTTACCCTATACACTTAATCATTTCTGTGGATATATAAGAAGAAGCCCATAAAGTAGCTGCAATTTTATTATTTACAATGAATTATATTAATAAATTCATCAGTACAATCAAACACACATTCAGTAACAAACTTACCTGACTTTAAGGATTTCTCAGGTACATCTGTCATTTTTGCTTAGATCAGGACAAAAAAATATTATTTGGATTGTCTACTCAGGAGATCATTTGCCAGACGACAAATGTTTAAACTGAGACTAGTCATCATCTATAAGAACTCTATTATTTTTCATGTTAGAGGAACGGTAGCGGGCTTCCTTGTTGAAACACATTCCAATTATAATACATGATCAAACGTGAATGTATTATTATGAGGTTATTTAAACTCAACGTTGAAGGTTTTATCAGGTTTCAAGCTTTCGAATAGAAAGATTTCTATTCATCATCAGGAGAAAGGTGGAAAATCTCGACCTGACAATGAATTTTATGACCAATGGTTGTATGTTGGATACCGTCTTTCTATTTCAGCTATCTATCTTTTTGTTTATTATTATTGATTAATCTATCAAAAATCGAAATATGAAACCAAATTTGAAAATTTGATACTACCTATATAGCTACTGTTGACAAAATTCATTCTCTAGAAAAATTCTACTTTCTTTATATTTGTAACAAGCTATAGAGGAGCGATAAAAAACGGTCAACCTCTATAACTATATGTCTAGTTTTTTCTGTTCATTTTTATGCACCTTAATATTATTATTTTATTATATATATATATATTTTTTTTTTATTATTATTATTATTACTATAGTTTCTATGTGTGTCCTCGATTCGTATGCATTACTTATTCTTATGTGTGTCCCATTGATCCTATGTGTCTTGTTGTTTATATGTGTCCTACAGATCCTATGTGTCCTCTTGGTCCTATATGTCCTCTTGGTCCTATGTGTCCTCTAGGTCCTATGTATTAACATAGGACCAAGAGGACACAGAGTTGGCTCTATTGTGCGACTGCTCCTATCTGCCTAGCGCGCTGCCTAACTGCCAAAACTGGTATAATAGTAATATAGTATTACAGTCATGGCTAAGGGCCGCGTCATCTGCAAAACGGCGGTTTCTATCATCTGTAAAACGTGTGTGTTCGAATTTATTAGATGTATTTGAAAGGTCGTTAATGAATATCAGAAACATAAATGGGCCCATCACACTTCCCTGTGACACTCCATGAAAACTATCTGTACGATTAGAAGATGTTTCGCCTATGGCAACATACTGCTTGCGCACTGATACATAAGATTTAAACCAATCATGGAAAATGTTTATTACATATTGAACTAAGTGATTTTAAATTTACTTATTGAACTAATACGATTCTTTTAATTCAGGATATTCTAGTGAATACAGACGCTGTGCTTTATGTAGACACAGATGTGTATTTCGTGTCCCCTCTTGAGATCATCTGGCAACATTTCTTACGACTCAATGCTACGCAAGTAGTGGGAGTTACTACAGACTTTTACCGACAGTTTGCCAAGCATCCTTTCTATGGAAACTCGGGTAATGGAACAAAATTATGGCTTTCAAATATAACAAATATTTGTGTGTCAAATATTCAAAAATAAAAAACATTTGTTGATAATTGAGTTTCTTTTTCTGTTATTCGGGTAATAATTGGAGCTATGATGAGTTTAACTTAAATATCATCTAACTGAAATTCTCATCTAATTTCAGTTTTAGCATTTAACGTTTATTATTAATATTAATGATTGTTCCCTGCTCATTCAAATACACAGGAGTAAATTCTGGATTGATGTTGATGAATTTCACAAGAATGCGGCAATTAAATTGGACAAGCAAAATAACTCCGCTGATGAAACAATACAAAGGTCCATTCTTATTTGGTGAACAGGATATTCTTAACATCTTTTTCCACAGTGCTCCAGGTTAGTAGCTAGTCGATAAAAAAACAATCTTCCGTAGATGATATAAAAATAAAACTCAGTTCGTTTCAGGAACAATTAATAAATTATAACTAGTTAGATACCTATAAATAAAATTTTGAAGAAATGAAGAAAGTTTTACTGAATAATACTAAAGTTTGCATTAGACTGTTTTGATTTTGACCTGTTACATAGCATCTAATCGTAACAATTTGGTTGCAATATATTATCAAAAATTTAGATGAGCTACTTATTTCTTTAACATAGTTATTTCATATGCAAAACAACCTATATCTTTGTTGAATTGATCTAAGTTATCGTAAGGTCTCTGAAGAGAACATCACTAAATTTACATCTCACTTTTACCAAAACCTTCTATCTAGGCGTCTGACAAATTCAAATACTTTATTATCAATTAGAGTTTCAAGTTATAGGTTGCAAAAAGAACTAAAATTTTCCTCATTGCTTGAACTTGTAACATAAGGAAGCAACAAGTGATTTACTTTGTGCACGCTTGTCATAGTGGATGGAAGGAAATTAAGTAATTTTTATTAAACCTTACTTATACCTTATAGAAAAGAATAATTAATGGCTTATCAAGCACGATGACACTTTTCACTAATTTAGCTGTTCTTTTTTCAGAGCTGGTGTATATTCTGGACTGCTCTTACAATTACAGATCGGATTACTGCTACAGCGAAAAGTTGAGGTGCAAGGAAGCTGATGTTTCAGGTGTTAAAGTGCTGCACATGTCAGGCAGATCGGCTTACTTGGGTGATTTCTCCCCCTTTGGAGATGCTTATCGGGTCTTCACAAAAGTGAGTCAAGAAAAAGGAAGTTTATTATTGCTGTAGAAGTTTTTCATTATTGGTTATAAAGTTTACTATTGTAATGAACTTTATTATTGTTGATAAATTGAATATATATAGTTGATAAATAGAATATTCATAATTTAAAAAATTAATTATTGTTGAAAAAGTATATTATAGTTGATAAAGTGTATTATTGTTAGAATTGTTAGTTATTATTGATATAGTTTATTATTGTTGATGACCTTTTTTCTCTGCAGGTCAATCTCACGGAGAATATAGAGAGAGGTTTGTACACACCTCTTCGTAACGCTTTGTCGCTGAGCATTCTAACGGACAAACGATGCGGGAAAGTTAGCTCTATATTCTATTTGAATATGGAAATATTAAAAGATGAACTACATAGAAACTACAATATTTGAAATTATTAAAATAAAAAATTATCCAATTTGAGTAATTATGATGTTCAATAATTAAGCGGCTCATGAATTATTGCATGATTGTTATTAAATAAGTTAATCGGGTTTGGAGAAAAAAATATTATTTGTAATTCTGCTTAAATAGATACACATAGAATTATTACCAAAATGAGTCGGTGAACTATGGAACTAAAATATAACTTAGTTTAGAAAAATGTTGTAAGGTGATAATGGTCTGTCCGTCACATAACGGGTTAAACAGACGTCACATCAATAGCGCCTCATAAAGTTGGTGTAAATTGAAATACGTAATGTGAACAAGAAAATTAAATACCAAGGAAATTGTTTTCAGAGCATGTTACTAAACACATTTGCTTCAGTCCAAAACCGTTATTTTTATTATAGGTTCTACTAAAACATTTTTGTTGATTCTCATCCCGTGGAATTTCCACGGGTACCGCTAGTTTGTATTAATGATACAATTCACAATGTTACACTATTTATTTTTTTCTAATCTCCTATCTAGGATACAGACTTTTTATAAATAAAACTTAATTCTATCTTTAATTACAATATAAATAAATACCTAATGAAATGAAAATAAATTAAAATCACAAAAATAAATCATTTTAAAATAAACAATTCCGTATAGAAGCCCCTTGTGAATTGAGTTGGGGTTTCTGGTAATAAATAAAAATCGATTCCAATGTCCTCAAATCTAAATTATTGCAGGTAGTTAAAATTTTGAAATATTTTTCTGAAAATGGATGATTATGTTCGAAAGAAAGTTCTAAAATTTTACTATTTTCAGGGTTAGATAAAACGGTAAAGGGGTTTCTGAAGGAAACCCCTCTGCTTCTACGGAATTGTTTATTTTAAAATGATTTCTTTTTGTGATTTTAATTTATTTTCATTTCATTAGGTATTAATTTATATTGTAATTAAAGATAGAATTAAGTTTTATTTATAAATTCACAATGAGAATCACATGCAGCTTACATGAGGGAAAATTAGTAAGTAATTTTTCACATCAGTAGATGCAACAAAGATAACGATCCTAATCAAAAACATTAAAAAAGTGTTTTGTCCTCATGACTTTGACTTGGAGTTAATGTTCACAATTTATTTGTTCGAAAAACACAAAAATGAAGGAATTAGAAGTATTAATTTACAAAACTAAAAAAAAAATTCATACCAATTAATAAAATTTTGAAAGTTTTGGTGGGCAATAGAAGACTCTAATTTTCTCCGTTGCTCCCAACATAACTTCTTCTCTGGCTATGTACATAATCCATAATATAACAATATAATATTAATGTTGTTAGAGTTTTTAGAATAAAGTTATTAGAATGAAATTCCATACTATCAGAATCGTTATACTTATTTTTCTATTGGTATTCTTCGCAATTCTCCTTCTTGTACCTCATGCAACAAAATTAACTCACGAGAAAGTGGGTGAACCATCAAGAGATTACGATGTACTGAGACAACTCTACCACCAATCTGTTAATATCTCTGCCAATGTAAAGTAAGTCAACCTTAGCTTTAGACTCTTAATTGTATTAATGATATCAAAATATGAGTTGAGCACATGCATACCAGCTCTTATCCCGTTTCAGACTTATGACAATTGAATAAGTGTGGGACATGTTCCACTTTTATTTTTCATTGTATAGAAAATATTGTAATGGTAACCTTTGTCATTTGGTTGGCCGTTTTCAGTTAAGCATTTCCTTCCTTACTTACGCAAGTGAGTTAAAAATGAAAACAATTTTATTGTAAGTAATACAAGTAATTTACCATAAAATTATTTATAATCTATCCCACATGCATAAGTTACAGCGAAAACAGCTTAATTGAAAATGACCAACAAAAGGAGTTTCTATACCAGGAGAAATAATGGCGAGAAATTGTATATTGAGGTTGTAGAATCTTCAGACCGAACTGTTATTTGGAGTTAAATATTTTGTGATTTTAAAATAACGCATTGAAAATTAATATTTCCCTTCTGTTAAAGTTTTTTTTGGCTGGGGAATATGGTCATCAATGGGACAAAAAAAAAATAGATATTCCATTTACTATAGGCAAAATATGAAAAATATAAAATCCATGTGTAATATAGATATTTCTTTATAAAATGAAACTAACTGTAGAATGCTATCAGCTATTCTGTTGACTAAAAAAAAAATTAAAATTTTTTACCAGCACTGGTGAACAATAGAACATGCCCTGGTGAACGATGGAAAAGTTGATCAAACTCTTATATTGTTGAGGTCATGGTCGAATTTCAAGTTCGCATTATCATTTTATGTTGTCCCACTCTTAGTTGGTTCATATAATATCAGTTTATTGCCCTCTAGCTTCACCTAGTTCTTCCATGTCAGGAACATCAATATTTCATATTTTTCTTTTACATCCTTTGGCTTACTAAATTACACCAACAGAATCCGTTTTAGAACTCTACAAGAACATAAATCTTCTTTCCAACGTTTTTCGTATAGGTTTATGTTCATCGAGTGAGCATATCTTCGTCCACTACTTCAGACGAATGGATCAGTTAGATTAAGAGTTCTGTACCAGACTAAGAATAAGAGTTTACAAGTCATCTACTGTCAATAATTATGACAGCTTGTTGTAACTCATACTAGATATTTGTCACTAACTCACTGCACACGGGAGAGTCTTAAGAGTGTACGGGCCTCATAAGCTTGCCGGGGTAAAGAATTCGCTCGACTCAGCCTTAGACTCTGCTGATATCCATCCAACCAAGTGGTAGATATATGGGACCTGGACGAGTGACTTTGTATGCAAATTCTCGTGTCCATACAGTTCTTCAGCATCAGAGATTTTATTATTTACGACGGGGTCAGAGCCTAGAAGAAGATTTCGGTGGATTCAGAAACTGAAACAAATTGAAAAACAAATTCTGATGTTCCACAGTGACAATTCAATGAGCAGTAGTAGACTGAATTCAGAGCCACCATCCTATAGTAATGTGATTTAGACCAGTTCCCCGTCAATGCCAATTAGTAAAGCTCCAGCGGGAGATGACAGTCAGTACAGGTAGTCTAGTACTGTGGGTTTGAAGAGTTTCAGTAGAATTCAGTTCCAATTCAGTAGAAGCCCATTAGGGCTGATTCACACCATCGCTCCGGTCACGCTCCACTCACGTTCCAGTCACGGTTCGGTCAAATATTCTTTAATGCATTTCACGTAAAGCATTCACACTGACAGTTCCGGTAAGGTCACGCTCCGGTCACGATCCAATCAAAAGATATTTTGACTGGAGCGTGATCACAGCGTGAGTCGGTGTGGCCTACCACAGCGCTCCAGTCACGGTCCAGTTTTATTATTTCAGTGCTTTTTCTTAAATATTAAACACATTTTTTACCTTAGAGGCTTAGATATACAACCAGTCTTTCTTTAGGAGTGATTGTTTTTTTCAGTGTGGCATGTTCCTTTTTTCAAATCATTTTCAATTTTAGATAGTTTTTTTTTTAAATTCCAATAATCATTCGAAAATAACTGAAAAATTTAGTTTTGTCATCTATTAGATGAGAATACAACGAGTATATATCCTTCACACTTCCAATCTTTAAGCATAAGATTGAACTCAAAATATCTTGTGTAAAACCCCTGTGCTTATTACGAAATGTGAAACCCTCAACATTCAAATTAGGTACCATGTTGTAAGTTAAACTCCTCTATAAGTAGATATTGGCTTTTTTTGAGAAATGTTAAATTAAAATTTATTACTTTAGCCTATGCCTGATTTAATACCTATTAGAATAAATTTGATTTAAATTGGGTTTGATTTCTTTTATCCTTGTTCATTTAGTGCAATATTTGATTTTGATACAAAATAATGAAGTGAATAAGTTAGTGATCATTATATTGACCTGCATGCAAGTACGGTAAACAGTAAATTAAACAATTTGATTTTTGTCTTCGTATAAAGTTTAAACAGTAACTACCGTAATTAAATGGCAGTAATTAAGTGACTTTGCTAAAATTTAATAGTTAAAAATAATTTAAAATAATTTCGAAAAATATAGGCAGGCCTCGCTTTAAATACAACTCACTTTAACAAAAGTGGTACTTATTTCGAGTCATGTTTCGAAATAATAACCGTTCGTAGACATAGAAACGGATACAATTTTTTGTGATTATTTCACGGTAACTAAAAAAAACATCAAATATATAATCCAGAAGAGGTTATTAGAAGCAATTGGTTCAGAAATTCAACATGTCCTATTTTAGGGTAAGTTTCAAGTTATTTCTTGGTTCTACAATAATTTTCGGACACGTCAGAAAAAAAAATTATTATTTAACTTTTGCTTCAATTGGTATCCATGATACCAATTAGAATGGAAGTTAAATAATAATTATATTTTTTTTTCTGACGTGTCCGAAATAGTAGAACCAACAAATAACTTGAAACTTAGTACCCTACTACCAAAAATATTTCATAGAGCATAAAATTTCTGTTTGTTAAATGTATTACAATAATTATAGAAATCTAAAGTATCTATTAATTACTCACCTATACTGAGTGAGAGTTAAGCTATGGATGGATTTTAAAACATTTAATAAATGCACGACTTTAAACTTTTTCATCACAGTCACAAATAATGAAAGACTGCATGTATATTATTGTTAATACGCTTATATGCGTAGTACTCTAATAACTCTAAAACAAATTTTCTTTCTATAACTCATAGAAAATGAGGTATATAATCAAGGAGTGACAATTATAAATTTCTTGTTACTTTTATTCGCTTTAGTTACCGTTTGGTAACTAAACTGAGTCGTGATTTGGTAACTAAAGCAGGGGATGCCTGTATAAAATAAAATAACAATTAAAGACACCCCGAAAGCGCCAATCATACAACATTTCCCACTCTTTTCCGACTATCATATTATGTCTGAGTTGGTTCTCAGACAACTAGCTGCCAGACAATTCGCCACGGACAATTCGCCTTGCGGACAACTCTCCGCTAGGACAACTCGCCGCGCTATTTATGCTTCAGCAGCATATACATCATTACATATATTTATAATTATTATAAACTTAAACGAGGATTTATTTTTATACGCTCAAAACAGACTTAGAGCAGGAGTTAGTAAATTTCATTATTTCATTATTTTTTGTTATCATATTTTCTCTGTGAGAATATTTCAGGTTGCAAAAATAGTAAAGCTATTAATTTTTATTTAGTAGAAGGTTTAATGTCTGCTTTGAAGCAAAGAGCATTATCGATGATGTAAAAATGAAATGAAATACAGGGGACTGGAAAAAGCAGTCGGAAAGGAAAGTGTCTCAACGAACAAAGCCACCAACCACAAGCCGGTGACAATGTTCTATTGCTAATGGATGTAGAAAAGCTACTCCTTACCAAGGAATAAGACGAAAAGGGACACAAACACTGGAGGTTGCACTTACGAATGGAAGAGGAAAATGTAGAGTTGATATTAAACGTAATCTGTTTATAGTCTACCTAACACAAAAATCTGATACCTCGCAGTTAAAAAATATTTTATATGCACTGATATACTAGTCTTAAACTGAAATAATTCGCACAGGTCACTAAACGAACGAAGAAAACACCCGAACTTGTTTTCTTTTCAATACTAAATTATTTTTAGCAGAATACTTTATAACAGAAAAAAGAAAGTAAAATAGTTAATGAACTGCAAACTATATTTATAGTAGTTAAGATTATATTTTCATTAGAAAAACATTTCATTTAACTTATGAAATGGAAAAGAAAACATTTTAGAATAGGGTTAAGAAAATTTGATAATTACCTGAAAAAATTCAGTTTAAAATTGTGATATTTTTTATATGAATGATGTAGGTAAATGGTGGAAAACATAAAGCTTGCTATGGCGGCAAATTGTCTTAGCGGCGAACTGTCCTAGCGGCGAATTGTCCACGGTGAATTGTCCGGAGGCGAGTTGCCCGACACCGTAATAAGAGCGATAAATGACGGTATTTGATGTTATAATTTTTCTAAATGTTGATTACCATAATGTTGTTTATACTATAATGCTGTTTATACCATAATATTATTTATACTATATTGCTGTTTATACCATAATGTTGTTTATACTAAAATGCTGATTATAACATAATATTTTTTATACTATAATGCTGTTTATACCATAATATTATTTATACTATAATGCTGTTTATACCATAATATTGTTTTTACTAGAATGCTGATTATAACATAATATTTTTTATACTATAATGCTGTTTATACCATAATGTTGTTTATACTAAAATGCTGTTTATACCATAATATTATTTATTCTATAATGCTGTTTATACCATAATGCTGTTTATACCATAATATTATTTATACTATAATGCTGTTTATACCATAATGTTGTTTATACCATAATTCTATTTATTCCACAATTCTGTTTATACCATAATGCTGTTTATACCTTAATGCTGTTTATACCATAATGCTGATTAAACCATAATGCTGTTCATACCATAATTCTGTTTATACCATAATGCTGTTTAAACCATAATGCTGTTTATACCATAATTCTGTTTATACCATAATACTGTTTATACCCTAATGCTGTTTATACCATAATTCTGTTTATACCATAATGCTGTTTATACCCTAATGCTATTTATACCATAATGCTGTTTAAACCATAATGCTGTTTATACTAAAATGCTGTTTATACCATAATATTATTTATTCTATAATGCTGTTTATACCATAATGCTGTTTATACCATAATTCTGTTTAAACCATAATGCTGTTTATACTAAAATGCTGTTTATACCATAATATTATTTATTCTATAATGCTGTTTATACCATAATGCTGTTTATACCCTAATGCTGTTTATGCCATAATGCTGTTTAAACCATAATGCTGTTTATACTAAAATGCTGTTTATACCATAATATTATTTATTCTACAATGCTGTTTATACCATAATGCTGTTTATACCATAATATTATTTATACTATAATGCTGTTTATACCATAATGTTGTTTATACCATAATTCTATTTATACCAAAATGCTGTTTATACCATAATTCTGTTTATACCATAATTCTGTTTATACCATAATGCTGTTTATACCATAATGCTGTTTATACCATAATTCTGTTTATACCCTAATGCTGTTTATACCATAATGCTGTTTATACCATAATGCTGTTTATACCATAATGCTGTTTATACCCTAATGCTGTTTATACCATAATGCTGTTTATACCATAATGCTGTTTATACCATAATTCTGTTTATACCCTA